>JAODXP020001132.1:0-21579 GCA_027497455.2 Sardinella longiceps | reverse complement strand
GTCAGTTGTATGAATAGGCCTGGTGACCGGACCTGATATTGATGAAATTTCACATGTTGATTTGTAATTAGGCAGTGGTTAAAGTGGGTTAGGGCAGGAGGGGGAACTCTCTGTGTCGGCTCAAAATAGAAGAATGACTCGCCCTGTTTGGCTATGCTATTGTAAATGTTGTTCCATTAGGCCTAGAACACTTTGAATCATTTTTTTCCCCTTTCATTTCTGCAGATGTCTCACCATTGAAAGCATGCAAAATATATGCATATGAATATAAATTAATCTATCTATTTCTTAATTTACCCCCCCCCCCCCCCCCCCCCCACACACACACACACACACATACTTTGACCCCTGGATTTAGGGGGGGACTGGTATTATGTATAGTTTGTATCACACCACTGACTCATAAACATACCCATAAACATGAATGAAAATAACCTGAGGCATTCTTCAGTAAGTAGTGCTGCAAGTAGTCCCTCGCAAGGGTATTGGTGGTGGTGTCAGAGGAATATGGGGAATTTGACACTGACTTGAGAGTGGCCATCTAAGGAATTTATGAATCTCAACCCAAACTGGACAACAATGACCAGACTATCACAGCAAAGTTTTTTTTTTTTTTTATCATGGCAAACATTATTTCTTGCCATCAGCAGTGTAGAGGGGAAACTATCCAATTTTCTGACATTAATGTGCTCTTTATTATGAAAATCAACACCCACAGCACCGGCATAATCTGCTCTAGGAGGAGTGTGGTGCTGCAACTGCAGCTTTCAACACTTAAGTCTTCCGTCACTTTCAGTGCAATGAGTTTTGCTGTTGTTGTCAGTGTGAATGCACTGCACTGCAACATAGTATTTGAAGTGGTCAAGTGCATGATTTGAGACATGGCCCATGTGTCCATGTATCTATAATGGCCCTTACAAAAAACTTGGAGAAAACCACATTTTTTTCTTTAAAGGTAGGGTCGATGTTATCCTGGAGCACTTTTTTATTTTACTGTATTACTTAACATTCCCCTCACACCCAGATTGCAAACAATTAATAACACACACTAACTGAAACGCAATCTAATAATTTTTAGCATCCATATAATATTGAAATGATTGGATGGCGATATGTCAATCAAACTCAACTGTCATTTGGCCCTCCCTCCTCCCCTGCTGCGCCATAGACAGTGCTTGTCCTGAACTATGAAAGAATACTGCAGAAAAGCTGCATCTTTTTCCTGAGGGGGTATACTGCATTCTGTTTTTGAGTGTGCTAGAGATGGAAGTAGTGTTTGTGAAGTAGCCTATAGACTAGCTCAGTAAACTGTTTTAAGATTGCCTCCTGCCATTAAAGGAAAAATTCGGAGTGAATCAACACTATACTGTTTTATAGTGCCAAGCGCTATTGATAGCCACCTCAATCACTAGATTTCATGCAAAGCAGACTAAGATAGCGAAACGGCAGCTAACGGTAACGGAATGGGGCATTTAAAAAACGAAAGCATCGATTAGGTTTTGTTTTTGACATGCCTCATTCAGTTAGTGTTAGCTGCCGTTTTGCAAACTCGGTCTACGATGCACGAAATTAGATCATTGAGGTGGCTTTCAGTAGTGCTTAGCAGCATAAAACAGAAGGGCTACATGTTGATTCACTCCGGATTATACCTTTAAGTATTTGGTCCAGCCTTCATTCAACATTCACAAGTTAGGAGAATACTGGTGGTGCTATGAAATGGAAAATTTGTCCCTTAGTCTATTGAAACAAAGACGAGGTTGTCCATTTAATGCAGTCTGCAGTTATCCATGTAGTTGTAGAACATACATTCTTATAAACTATTTGTCTACACTTCATATTAGGCTGTTTCTGTTATATCAGTAAGTTCATCAGTGGCAGCTGCATGCACTAGTAATGTGAGGCCTACTGGTGTAGTAGTGTAACAGGCCATCTGGATTCTCCACCTACTGGTTTTATTTAATTGTCCAACTGTCATGACATGAATCTCTATCAGCAGCACTTCTTATCGACAGATCCGTCTCTTTTCCATGCACAAAATGCTTGTATTTTTGTTACAACTTTTAGTGAGTTATGACTGCATAAAAAAATAATCTCCTTGTTTATAAAGGCACAAAAAGAATAATGGACAGCTTGCCACGAACATCAACCTTGCCTAAGGCAGTCAAATGGCTAGAACCATACAGCTCTGGCTAGAACCAACCCTGGTACTCAGTTAGCCTGACATAGCCCGACCATAATACTGCTGTTCATCCGTATTCATGGTCTGGAGGTTCTTAAACCTGAAGCGATTATAGGGCGGGGGGAGGGCATTCAGTTCTGGTTTGAAACGATTCGACAGCTTGTCTAATCAGCTTCGCTTATTGGCCGGTAGCCTCTCTACCGATGTAAACCCGCCCCAGAAGACCTTCCCCAGACCATGGATGCGGATGAACATTCGTATTATGGGCGGGCTATGTCAGGCTAGTACTCATTGACCGTGAACAACAGGGCTATGGGTTGAAAAGCTCTGGAAAGTGCATCTGTTTCCTGATTCTGTAGACTAGAATGGCAGAGCTGCCCATGGTGCTACTAGTGGAGGTGCCGGGCAGCTGAAGTGGCAGATACAGGACTGGATTAGCATGACTGCCTGGAGGATGGCACCGCCACGGGGGCAGAGGAGACGTAGGTGAACCGGTCCGTGTGCGATGGGGGTGCAGCAGCGACCGTCTGAGCATAGGCCACAGTAATGCGGCCGAAAGGAACGTGCACTCCTGCAGCCTTGGTGCTCCAGATGGACAGGCAGTGAGGATCGCACCACGCTCTCACAGGAGCCGCGAGCCTGTAATGACCCAAAGACATTTAGTGAGGTTAAAGGAGAAATCCAGTGTGAAGTGGATCAAAAGTATAATATATTTAAAAAGTATAAAAAGTATAATTGCAACATGTTAACTAGTCCGAACGTTTGTGGTGGTAATATGCTAATCTGATACAAACAAAACTTTGGCCGATACTTTTAAAGGTTTAAAATGTTAGTGCTAAGGGCATCACATTTGGTGAAAATAGGCCCTTAATCCCTATTGTGGAGGCATTGAAAAAGCTGATAGAAGCCCCATACTTGCTCAGAGAAGATCCTTTTCCATCGAAAACTTTACAAAATGTTGATAACTAAACACTAAATCTACATTGTTATTGGCTAGTTCACATATTATTTTAAAGCACAGATCCATCTGCTTAACTTGGACCAATCAATATTGAGAGATAGAATGGTTACACTCCTCAGACGATGTCACTATCACAACACTGTATGCCCGTGTTCTCACTATTAGTGGTGCACCACACAGATACTAAACAGTGTGTTGTTATTTTACTAACGATAGTGTTTTATTGTTTTATTCCTGATGTTTCAGCTCCGTGGCCTTTGTCTTTCGTGAACCTGAGTGCCACACATACACTAGCAACAGCCTGAGGCATTTCTCAACAACTGTACCGGGTCATAATAGACACACCCTCAGACAGAGAGACAAACTTGCTGAAACAAATCTGTGCCAGATAATGTCAATGTTTTAATTGTAGTGTTACACCTCAAATAGGCTTTACCCTCATAGGCCTTAAGTAACAGCCACAGAGGAAAAAAGGCAAGATAAAGAGGAAGTTGAAATGAGTAGGACTAAGTACCTTTAGGTAAATTAGCTAAGGCTGTAAAAAAAAAAAAAAAAAAAAAAAAAGGAACTGCATTGTTTCCACACTAGCGTCTAAAGTATTTCTGGAGAAATGAATATGAGACAGTAAGCTCAAAAATAGGGAACTGAAAATTCATCTAAAGCTGGCAACAGACCTACCGACTTTCTCAGTCTTTTACGATTAGAACGCCAGTCTTTTACGATTAGTGAGCCAAACCTACAGACTCAATCTGGGACGATTGACGGTCGTTCATGATGAGCACAAACCTAACGATCGAGTTGTCGGCATTTTAATGTCATAATTGGTATCATAGCGACCTAACTCATAACTCATATACTATACTTGAGCATCAACGCACCTTATTTGGCATCTGAGTGAGGGCTACTAATGCAGTGTAGCAGGGACGAATCTGACAGAAGCGTGTCTGAATCTGCGGGCGACAGGCCTGGTTCTGGTTGGAGGTGCGAGTAGAGAGGCCGGGTCCACAGGTGCGGGAGCAGGGACTCCACTCTGATACCTGCTCCACACAGTTGGACCTGAGGCCAGAGCTCCAGTCTGACACCCCCATGCTGGATCTCCCACCTCTCTCCACCACCAGACCTGCAGTAGTCAGTCAATAGGTGACAGTGGTAATAGGAAGGGAATGTAGGAACAGTAAGATTGTAACATTTTTTGATTGTAACATAAGTTAACTGTTAACTTGTGCACAGTTAAGTGAGCTACAAATATTTTACACTTTTGTTGTAATGTCTGACAAAATCTGACTGGACAGAAGTGACTGATGAATGAGGAATGAGTTGGGGCAAAATAAAGGGAAATTATTTATTCATACTGTTATCAGTTTACTGTATAGCACAGAAAACATAGCTATTTAATTAACTGAATAAGTCTGTACCATTTAATCTTTAATCTATGCCAGATATCCAGTCCTGTTAATAAATACATAACTATTGTCGTAGACAGAAGTAACTTCAGGAAGAAGTTACTGCCCTATCTTTGAAGGTATGTGTGGCAAACAAGAGAATATTTAACCAGTTGTGTGGCATAGCAACAATAAAAGGTAATTGTAGACTTTGGCCAAAGGCCAACGCTGCTATGCCTGTAGAGTGAAAGTAAAATAAAGTTCACTGGTATTAAGAAGATGCTTTCATCCAAAGTGACACAGACTCGCATTGTGGGTTTGGGGAATTAACTGTTAGTTGGGCTCCACTACACTCTTACATGTTCAAGATCCACTGAAGCATTTGCCTTTGCTTGTTTGCAGGTGCAGCAGTACTGGCGTACCTGCAAGTGAGTCCTGAGTGATTCTGTTGTCCAGGGCATCATCGCACAGCCACTGTGGACAACAGCTGCCAGGCACTTTAACTCTTCGTGGATGCGGACAGATGGCACTGGGCAATTGAAGGTCGTCAGGGCATAGATGCACGCAGGTAACCCCTCCACCGGAGCACGTGCACTTCTGTGCACAGGAGCGCTGGAAGCTTTGGCCTTCATCGTAATGGATACCATTCAGCTCACAGCCCAGCAAGTTCCGACCTGTGATAAGGTGTGGCTGTGAGCATGTTTGAATTTGGTGCCTGGTACAAGAAATTACGTATGTTCCTGTTCTCGGAACATGATTTTAATCCAGATGAAATTCACACCCACAATGCCCAGATGAAATTCACACCAACAATTCTCGGAACATGATTTTAATCCAGAAGAAATTCACACCCACAGTGCCGTTATCCTGCACGCCCCTGATAGACAATTTGTGAGTATATTTAGAGATGCACGAGAGCCGATACTCACTGACACACTCTCCGGGTCCGTCAGGGTAGCTGGCGCTGTAGTCACACTGCAAACCCTTGCGTGTGTCACACACATGGTGCTCAGAACATGGTTCGCCCTCCTGCCTGGCACACACCTGGCAGCAGTGGCACCTGTCCCACAGCAGGGCCACATCTGGTGGACAGCGGGGGGTTGCGAGGGGCAGTGGCATTCCCCTCCACACTGCTGGCACAGTATCTGACAAAAGATGATGGAGAAGCAGCCAGAAAGTTGCTCTAAGGATCCGTGTCATGTGGCCCACATGAGACAATAGACAAGCCTAATAAAATGACTTGCTGCTGGCCACAGACATTTTTACACCCGAGCTACACACATTTGGGTGCGATCTCACAACAGATAAGGGTTGCCTCATAATTAGCCTCAGGTCATATCTCACTTCATCAGCTGTAAAGGAAGTTCAGTGTCCAACAAGCATTTCCTCATGTATTTACAAGTAACTGGTGTTCTCTAGTCGGAGGAACACCAATGTAAAGACATAGCAGCAGGGAGACACATGGAAAAGCTCTATAATACAGTAAAATGAAAGAAAAAATCAATAATAGTAAAAACCAGAAAATGCAGTGGTTATAAGTTATGTATGACTGTTTTTGTAAAGATATTCTACAAGAAGTCAACAAGCCTTTCCAAATACAAAAAAAAACATAACTGAAAGATTTTTATGGTTAAGAAAACAGGTAGGCCTCACCTGTTTGAGGAGACTCAGGAACAGAGCAGAAGTGAGCGTATGGAAGACTGCTCTTTCTCTCCCCATGCTGATGCACTAACTGGCTTCCTTCACTCTCTCAGGGCCATCCTCGACTGCCGTCAGCAAACTGTCGGGCCTGAGCGGGTCCATTTATAAATACTGAGTTCTGATGTCACAGACGGTCAGTGTAAATAGATTCTGGGCTGAGATCAGAAGTATTTCAAAGTTCCACATTGGCGTCGAGTGTAGGCCCATCCGTTCTCTGTTGTTCCATCTGGAAGCGGTGGATTTCTCACCTCAAAGGACTTCTGCCCCACATCAGACAGGTTAATGTTCTCAAATGTACACACGTATGCTCTGTGTACCTTAGCAACATAAAAATAAAAGAGTATTTGCCGGTGAGGCGTGCGTGTTTGCCTGGGCACAAAGAATTTTTGGCGACTCAAGCAACAGCTGTGTTGAAGGCAAAGTTTCCACCATTCATCTACTGTTGTTAACTTAACCTTCTGTCTGTCGCAAATTTGAATGAATTTCATCTACTGGAGATATATCTAATCTTGTAATTCATACCTTATGAGGATGTAACAGTGACCAATAGAGAATAACTGAACACCTTTTGAAAAATCCTGTACTAATTAGCACCAGAGCTGTATAAAGTACTGGAGTAGAGGAGTGGAGTAGAAGTAAAAGTACCATATCAAAAAAGTGACTTAAGAGGAAGTTGAAGTGTTCTTTAAAGACCATACTTAAGTGGAAGTACTAAAGTATTCAAAATGTTCTGTACTTAAGTATTGCAAGTAGAAGTATTGTAAAAATTACTACTCAAGTACTGAAAGTAAAAGTAGAAGTAGGCCTACTTTATTTCATACGAATTGTGTTTTTGTCAAAGAAGGGAAAGAGCCAGGGGTCGTTACTTTCATCACCCTCACCATCAATCAAAGTTGGTGTTTCTGAATCATCTTCCATGGAAATGGAGCAGTAGATTGACTCACGCTATGCGTTCTCGATTGAATGCATGCAGCATTGCGAAAGCCGGAAGGGAAGCTCGCTTGAATCGGCCAATAATGATAATGAAAACCTGGTGACAGAGCTATCTACCGGTCTTGCATTGATACCATTGAATGTGGTATGATTTTTTTTTTTTTTTTAAGTAACGAGTAACGATTCACCACATGAAAAATGTATTGGAGTATAAGTATTAAATTCATCAAAATTATGTATTGAAGTTAAAGTGGAAGTAGGAGAGAAAAAAAATACTTCAGTAAAGTACAGATACTACATTTTAGTACTTAAATAGGCTACTTAAGTAGTTCAACTTCGTTACTATACATCTCTGGTTAGCACAAACAACAGCAACTCTCTTACACCAGGGCCCTGAAACAAAATGCTTTTCCATGCATGCATGCATTTGTGCACTCCTCTGTAGTTAGTCTGACTGAAGTAAACAAAATTCATGATATCCCATGTGATGGTATTTTTAGGGTTACCAAAAGTTTTAGTAGAGACCAAGTTATAAAAATGATTATGATAATGACATAAAGTGATATATCACAGTCACAGTTAGGGAAAGTGAGTCGAATCAGGCATAGTTCAAACATAAAGACATAAAATGCATATGACTACTATGGAAATAACACATTATGATTCCAATTCTTTCACATGTTTGTATGTTAAAAAAAAACAACTTTAAGAAGTAAAAGGATGTGTAATGGACATCAGATTGACACATGAACTGCATCTAAATGTAAATTGTATGGCCTCACATATCACATAGGCTAGGCTACCAGAAAGACAATGGGCCTCATCATGCACGGATGCAGTTTGCTTTTCTGAACGGTGCAAGCTGTCTTTCTATTTTTGTGTATTCATTTCTTTGCAAAAGACGCACTAAATAGCAGAAAGCCTAAACAGCAGATGACATTTCACCTGTGTCAGCTAAAATAAAGTGTGAGGTATGAGGTGTGGTCCTGCGCAAAACATACAAACTGCTAATTTTGGTGAGATGCATGAAAATAGTAGCCTGACATAGCCCGACCATAATACTGCTGTTCATCCGTATTCATGGTCTGGAGGTTCTTTAACCTGACGCGATTATACTGCGGAGGGGAGGGCATTCACTTCTGGTTTGAAACAATTGGACAGCTCGTCTAATCAGCTTCGCTTATTGGCCGGTAGACTCTCTACCGATGTAAACACGCCCCAGAGGACCGTTCCCAGACCATGAATACGGATGAACATTCATATTATGGGCGGGCTATGTCAGGCTATGAAAATAGGGCCCTGTGTGTGTATTAACTAGAACTCATTCAGCTTTCTTCACTCTTGCAGGGTCATGTTGATCTGTCCTAAACTCTTGAGATAACAGAAAAATGTTTTGTAGTTACTTGAGAGTTAACACACTAGGACAGGGGTGGTGGTCTTGCAATGGAACGTGCTAGAATCAGCATAACAAATTTACATGACAGGTGTAGCCAAGGCTGCTGCAGGAAACATAACCTCACACGACATACAGTACGTCTTGCACCTTGCACACTGTTCCCCCAGGAACTCACTCTACGTGACTACTGGTGTCTGCACTGTACTTTTGGCTACAAAGATTGCCAACAGCATTATATAGGCTAGAAGAAGCCAAGGACTGATACCCTTATTGTGGGTATCAAGAAGCTGATACATTTGAACTGATGATCATGCAACCTATTTAGCCTGAACTGACAATGATATAGTAGTTTTGATTTGTCACTGTAATTATGTGAAAAAGCTAGATGAGAAATCTAAAGAAGTCATAAAAAAATTGCTGTAGGCCTAGACATCACTGCTTTCTTTCTGATTATGACAAGTATCATAGGAGCAACTAACTGACCGTCATTCAATTAGTGAAGACACTGAATCACTACACTTGAAAGAGGAGGAGAAAGTTTTTAGACTGTTGGATTGAAACTTTCACTCATATAGGCTACTGTAGCCTATAGGCTACTTGTAGGTGTTGCATGGCTGAGTCTCACTTCACCCATTTTTCAGAGAATCAGAGACACAGCAGGAATATGGAGCATGAATTTACAGTAGGCTACCTACTTCAATGAAACAAACTATGTTAACTATTTGAAATGTGGTATAAGATTTTTGGCCTATGTAACACAAAATGTTGACTTCCAACCCACTGAATTTTACTCACTGGTCAGCTTTTCATGTTGACAAAAAGAGAGGCTTAGACTTTGAAGTGATCATTGCGTCATTATTGCCTCTTCTTCGAGTTGAATCCCCTCTGTGTTCACGGCAAGGCATTGCATGGACAAAATTAGAGAGCTATTAGCTATTGCTTATCTTAATGTCCCTGTCATAACTGCAGGTCAGCCCATCTAAGCACTTGCCAAACAGGTGCAGTGGCACTGGCCAGAACTTTATGGAGAGGATAAATTTGTTGTCATGATTGGGGGGCTCCTCATAGTGATGGCTGAATTTAGGAGCCTTGGCGCTCTGCTCAAAGACAGTGGGTGGACAGGTGCTCTTGTAGAGGCTGGTGTGGCTGGTGAGTCATTTCTTTCTGCCTCATGCATCACAAGAACACGCCAAATTTACCAAGTGACGGCATGTTGTCTTATATGCTCCAGAAGGTACGACCACTACACCAGAGAAGAATATGAACACCCACTGCCTGTTTCGCATTTTGAAGACTGGTGTGAGAAACGATAAGCAGAGAGCCCACACTTTTAATACTGGGAGATGGTGTGGTCATTGGAATTGGTGACTTTCTCGTTGGTAAGGTCTTTCAGAGAGGCTAACGTCAATTTGTATTGTGAAGCACTGACTGCACTCATCCCTTTCTTCTTTGCAAACAACAATATCAATGGCTTCACATACACCTCAGCAATATGCTGAGCAATCTTTGAAAAAAAAACACATCCTCGGCTTGCCAATGAATTTCAACGAGGGAAGTTTGTGGTAAATTGTGATGCTTTGTCAGCACAATGTTGTATGGGTAACCATAGGAGAACATGTTCTGTGCAACCAATCTGATGACTTGAAATGCCCTATCAGCAATCATGAAGAGGCTGATACCAGAGTCTTCCTGTATGCCTTTGAAGTTTTTAAGCAACAGAAGAAATCTGTCTTGATTAAGGCTTGTGACAGACATTCTAGTTCTTGCCATCTGTGTTTTTGAGACCCTCCAAGAAGCAGGCTTACATGAGCTGATTGAATTTGGTCAAGGTCCGTCAATCATATGGTTACCAGTTCATAACATAGTGAAGAATCTAGGCCCTGAAAAGTCCAGGTGTGATGTTGTATCAGCTATTCGTGGCAAAGGTAAAAGGACTGCATGGCAAACCTGGGAAGTATGCCTAAGTGTCAGAAACGTAGACAACACCCACCAGTAATAGATAATGGTGATCTCAGAATGTTTCAGAAATTCGTCATCACTATGTAGGCCTAAGACAAGAACAGCACTGCAGATGGGATTGATGATGCAAGATTAGACATGTTTGCCCAGAAGCAGAGGTCCTATGATGCTACTGTAGGCTATTCTCTTGTACAGCATGTGAAGCATGCCACTTATCAAGCTGCGTGTGTTTGGGCCCAGGCAACTGTATGACAAATGCATACAGAGAACCCAGCAAACTGGGGATGGAGAAAAGAAGGGGATATTTGGCATGTAGTCTGGACAACACTCCCACCAATTGCCCGTTATAGCCCTGGCCCAATTTAACCTCTGAACATACAGTGTATCCTCTCAAGAAGGGGCTACTGATTTGAGACTTGCCAATTTACCAGTGTAAACCCCCGTCAACAGGTCGACTGTTAACTCACCCAGTCAATCTAAAACGTAGGGTTAGGTTGGGTAGGTAATGTGGCCCTTCCGCCTAAATAATTGCCCACTTTTGCCTATGTGGTCATAACAAAATCGTCTGGATTAACCACTTATGTGAATTATCCGCTAGGTGGTGTCATTGCCAACACAGTCATTTTTTTAACATGCCAACATGATTTTAACAGTTTTCCTCGTTTCTCCTTTTAGAGCTGTTTCCTAATCGCGACTCACACACAAGGCGATATTGGAACCAAACGTCGACATAACAACAATCGCCAAGTGTGTTAGCTTATTTTAAACATGAAATGTGTAGGGTAATGTATTTGCTGAGGGGGAGGGCTGAGGACGTCCCATTCACTTGTTTGCACTCAGACTGTGATGCTGTTGTCAGAGCCCGTTTACGGCGAGCCATGGCACTCCTATTAACGCCATTCAACCTGCAAGTCCAATTGCAAATCCGCTAGGGGGCGATCGCGAGTCAGTGGAAACTGAGTGGAAAATCAATGGGCACCTATGAGGTATAGGGCTAAATGTATAATTTTCACATATTAAGGGACAACATATCACAGATTGCATGGATGGATTTCAATCAAAATTAAATATATTTAATACATATGACCATTACGTTTTTCATCTTTGAGCTGTTTTTTCCCCTGACTCACTAGCATTCTGCTACTCTATTCTGGTGAATGGCCATAGGCAGAGCGGTATATGATTACATGATTTCTAAGTTATGTCAGGTATAAATGGTATTTGCATATTGTATTTAGTATGATAATAGTGGTAAATAACTGGAAATTGCATGGGTAAGGCTTTAGATTAGGCTACAGCCTGTGAGGTGCTTGGTAGGCCTATAATAGAAAAAAGAAGCTAGGTCTATCAAAGGATAATACTTTTGTGCAAGTAGGACTAACACAAATTGCAAAAAGTTATCTTCCTATGATGCATGTTTTAATTTGACCCTTGGAATAATTATAGTACACCTTTGTGCTTCTTATTCTGCCTAGTCTAAATATGTGCACCATGTATTTTGGATAAATTGTGTAGATAGGCTACACTTTTTAGTTCAGTTCCATCCCATGAATTCCATCTCATTGCAGTGTTAGTGTAGGCCTACTGTAGACAGTTACGACTTCCATGTTTTTGTGTTATTCCAGCATACAGTAGGCCTATGTTTACTGAGCCTATAATGTATCCCTTGATACTTTTTGTTATGCATTTCTTACCTGCTCATGACCCAGCACTTCACATGCTGTAGCATTAACATTGCATTTAAACTCCTTACACCTGGCAATAGGCCTACATGCTAAAAAGCTTCTGTATACGACCTCAATAAGTAAATGCTTTAGTTGATCCCTGAAATTGATTATACCAAATAACATGTTTTGTGTATTTGACACTTCTTTTGTTGTAGGTCTTTCTCCACTGGATGCCAGATGGAGATCCAATGCTTGCTGACTGACCACAGACAGTCTCTTGACAAGTGCAGGGCTCCTCCTTGCCTTGGCTGGCCTCACAATTAAGCGGCAGTTGAAATGACTGAATGTGAACATGTTTTTAAATGTGTTGTCCCAGTGTTTCTACTCCACAAACCAGTAACACATAAGACTACAGAAGAGATTGAACTCTTTTAGATGCAAGCATGCATCATGAAAACACACGTTACCTCTATTATATTCCAAGGACTGGTTGATAACATTTTCTTATTGCATTATACTGTATGCCGATTAAATGTTAAGAGACACATAACAAATATTACCTGGATTTACATTTCACACATTGCCATAGGGCCTATACACTATACAATACTTCTACTTGCCATGCTACTTCTGGTCACCAGTCTTTCTTGTAAGATTTATCGAGATTGCAGTCCTGTAATTATGTAGCAGTGACCAACATTTTGCAATTACCTAGATTATTTGATGCTTACAAAGTGGTCATTGTGTACAATGTACATATCCAAGCAGTTTTGTGCCATCAGTGTCCAGCTGTCTATTGGCACACCAGACAGCTCTTTGGACACAATTGTAATGTAGAGAATACAAATGAGTCAGGATGACCAAACTTTTAACTGTTGCGAACCCCAGGCCCTCTATCATAACCATTGCCTCATGTTCATGTTACTGTGATTATTCATGATTTGTTACTGTTCAAAAATACCAAACACTAGGCTATGATATGTAGGCCAAAGATGCATAGTAGTGATGCAATATGCTTGTATTGTGTTAAATACAGCTGCAATTCTAGCTATATTTTAAAATCCATAACCTACTGACACTGAATTTTCAGAGGTACCACCTGAATTCATTTCCATATTAAAAAGTCCAAACTGGACTGTGTGATACTGTATATTACATTATGTAAAGTATATATGTTCATGAGATAACAATAAAGCTGAAGTTGACATGCATATTGTCTCACTTATACAGAAGAGTTTCACAAAACCAGCATTAGGACTGCTTAGCACTGTGTGTAGCCTGTGTTCACAATGACATTGCATACTTGCCCTTGTTGCAATTTTATTTTAACATCTGGACACTATAACAGTTAGACTGAAATCACTTGCACGACCTGTTTTGGGGAGAAATATAGGCTACTGTGATAATACAACGATGTGATCGCTAAGAGAGGTAAGATCTTTGGCTAAGCAGCAGAGAAATGGTGGCTAACCAAATTAGCAAATTCTACGTGAAGCTATATATAACTATACAGTCAATACTGCAATTAAATCCTAAACTATCGATATTACCTAAGTGTTTGCTGTCCTGATACAGAATGTAAATGAATTTACACACAAAAAAATTTTACCACCTCTAGGATCTGTCATCTACTTCCATACGCTAGCCGAATTATGCTAACATGAACAAACTTTTCCCCTTCGAGATATTAAATTCCTTTAATTGTCACCACAGCAGACGCACGTATCAAAGTGCCACATGCCACAAATATTTCATAACAATGAAAAAAATCGCTAAATTGACGGTTAAATCCTGCTTTTAATCCCGTCTTCACTGGCGTCTGTACCATAGGATATCGTTGCAGCGCGGGTTTGTTTGGAACTATTCAGGCTTACATGAACCACGTGACCGCCTGGCGGCGACATCAAAGCGTGTCGTAACTCTCTCTCTATGGCTCTGGCCATAGGGAAAGACTTGCTGTGTCACGTGACAGACACTTTGGAAGGGATTTTACAAATGAACAAAAAATGCTAAAAATATTATGTGTGGACTGAGAATTAAATCAAATTACTCTGAACCGCATGCATGAATGCATTTATTCAAGAAAATATTTTATCTAAAGAAATGCAGCATTTGAGGAGAACCCAATTCATTCTTCACTGACTCGCGCGCGCCATCTAGGCGCAATACCACCGGAGTGCTGATTCTCCCCTAGTAAAAGTTCTCTGCTGTTGTCATTCATTGTGTAGGAGCGACATGTGTCTGGGGTCGTTTGTTTAGCGAACTTCTGACAACTTTCTCTGTAAATGGATACCAATCCTGCCTTTCGCTTGTCTCTCCTGTACCGAAACGATCCAATTTACTCCCTATGTGCCTCTGATTTGATGACTGCATCGCAAACAGTGAACAATAGATACATCAAAGAGCAGAGACAACTTATGAAGGTAGGTAACAATGAATTTTCCCTTGAGGTGTGCTGGGTAGCAATCAGGGATGTAGGGATGCTTGTGAATAGAAACGAAATTTGTGTAGAAATGGACTTGCAACATTTAGGCTAACCAACCACTTTTTAATGTTTCTTTTTCTTGTGCTTCTCATCTGGTGAGTTCCACCAATAATTAGCCTACCTAGTTTGTTATTCATGCTGAGCTTGAGAGGTGGATTCAGAATGCTTGGCATTTTTAAAGTTTTTGTTAATTATTGCCTGTATGGGAAGCGTTTCTCTTTTTTATTATTATTTTAATCGAGTAGCCTATTGTGTTGTATGCCTACTCAAAGTGTTGCATGTCCCGGTCAGGGACAGAGGCACCAAAAAAAAAAAAAAAAAAAAAGAAGGACCACTTGTTATTGTTACAATTTTTATTTATTTATTTTTTTGTACATTTTTTTTTTGTACAAAATGAGTGTAAGAACATAAGCATCCCTATAACTGGAAATTAGTAGGCTATGAGGAAAGTCACTTGTTTGGCAGCCCAGTTGAAAGAATTCAACTGGTCTGAATTCTCAGGAGCAGGCAGAGGCAATACACCATTGTATTCTAACAAAGGATGGCGGCTGAATGGTCTTTCTAAGCAGTTGAGTTTTTCTTCAGTGCAGCAAAGAAAGCAGTCTGGACCAAACTTTTCTTCCCCAAAGTCCACTCACAGAAGTTCATTTTGCTTGTTCCCGTACTTCAGGTTCTGTGTGATATTAATAAGATATGCCTTTACATGAGCTTTAGGCTACATGTACACTATGAGCTCATATTGGAGACCCCCTGGTGTTATGTGAATGAGGGTGCTCTGAGGAAAGGTCAGACTGAGGTCATTTAACACTCAGCAGGGGTAATCTCCTTTTACACCACTAGTGCCCCCCCTCCCCAATTCTTTTTCTTCCTTCTCTCACTTATACAGTTTTGAACTGTTGAACTGTCTTTACTCTTCTCATGCCCTGCAAAGAACTACACTGATTTACCACATTGCAAGACTGCTAGACTGTTCTTTTAATGTATTTTTTTCTTCTTTTCTTCATGCTTTTTTCTGTCTGTTACTTGCTGTGTCCTCTCCAGTCCCCTTCCTCTACTGATCCTTATTGACACGATCTGTTTGTTCTCTGTGTTGGCTTTCTGCTGCTAAGACCCTGAGGCAGCTGGAACATGAGCGCATCACCCAGAAGCGGCGGTTGGAGGAAGAGCAGAAGCAGTTTGCTTTCATGATGAGGAGGCGCCTGCGCCCGCGGAACATCCTGGCGTCCGCCAGCACGGTCTCATCTGCCAGCGTCTCATCCCTCCGTCCTGCCAGATGCACCCGCTCGGCCCCGCCAGTATTGTCCACACAAAGGCAAGGGGCCAGTGAAGGGAACAGGGAGCCAGCGCTCACTACTACTACATGTGACCAGTGTGAGATGATGATCCACTTATGCCACTTGACCAGATCTCTCCACATGCACTCAGAGGGCAGACCCAAACCAGCAGTAACAGATGTAAGTCTGTCATGATACTCAGACAGTTAGTCAAAGGCATCCTCTGGAATGAAATGCCTGAAATGCATCTTTGTAAATAATGACCACTTGGTGGCAGTGTTTACTCAGAGAGGATTCAAGCGGAGCGAGAGGGTGTCAACGCTGGATCATTTCCTGGTTCTATTTTTGCAAGGGGGAGGGGGAAAAATCCCCCTTTATGCAGACTTAAAGAATGTTTTCTTATTGTGATGTAATGATTTATGCAGACTTAAAGAATCTTTCTTATTGTGATGTAATGCATTTATGCAGACAGGATGTATTCCAGTTTGCTCCCATTGAGAGAGAGAAAGAGAGAAAGAGAGAGAGACAGAAGAGAATTCTGAGAGACACAGAGAGCCATGTCTAGTAAGAGCTCCTAATAATATTGACTTTTTTGCTTATAAAAGTTGGAGAAATTTTGGAAGAATTCTAGACAAAGAACAAAAAACGACAATATAAATACTTGCTACTATAAATCCAGCCAGAAAAAAAGAAAACAAAAAAGCCTGACACTAAAGCCCCGTTTCCATTACTGATAAAGCGTGCCGTGTCGAACCGTGCCGAGCTGGTACCACAGTACCTTTCGTTTTCCACTGGATTAAAAGTACCGTTCGGTTGCTATAGTGACAGTGGAGTAAACTATGGTAGCGTCACCAATGTGAAAAGACGGCAAGAACAATCGCTACAGTGAATGAAATAAATCGGTTTTTGTTTCATCTTGGTAAGTGGCTGTTTGCCACATACAACACCTTTATTTGGGGAAATTACATTATTTGCCTTGCCATCAATCTTGTCGTGCTAACACTGGTAGTTAACTGCTGAGCTAGCTGTCAAGGGCTTGTTTAGAATGTTAGCATTATGACGCTAGCAAGAATAGCAACCACTCAAGCCACACGTCATAATATAGTACCAGTTCAGCACGCTTGGTACCTCGACTGAAGGTGGTACCAGCTGGTACCAAAAATCGTACCGGTTCCATGGTACCAGTACCAGATTTTGCCAGTGGAAAAGCAAAATAAGCGATCCGAGCCGAACCGAACCGAGCTGGTACCATGCAATGGAAACGGGGCTTAAGAAATCCACTGAAGACTCCATAGAGGGAAGACAAAGACAGAAACACACTGAGGGGTGACTGGTAAACTCAGAGAGAACATACAAAAGGAAATCCTAGGATCAAAAAAAGGAAAACATCTATCCTCCACTCCGGAACTGATGTGAGTACCCAATCCAATGTGAATAAGCCCATTTATAAGGAGAAAAACAAACTTGTTTCAGTGGTAAAGGCTATTTGGATATCAGGATAAGCTAAAGAAGCTAACGCTAACACCAACTGTCAACATCAAGAGTCACTACATTCTATTGTTGTACAGTAGACTTTCAAATCCATTGTTCCAAATGATGCAGTCAGAAGAACATTCTATCCTACCTGTACACTCTGTGGAAGCTTCTGACATGAACTGTTACTCAATCCTGTATCCTACAGAGATTAAAAGTGCAACCCAAAGAAAGCATTTTAAACAAAAACTTCTCCAAGAGAACCCAGAGTCTCTTTTTGCAGACCTTTACAAAAACGGAGAGGTCAGTAACCTCATCTTCTTCACAAAGAGCCCTAATGTATGGTATAACACCATTGCAGGGCACTACCCATCAGTAAAGAAAGAAGGTATATGCAATGGCTGGAAAATCAAAATAAGAGACCCATGTGAACAGGACATTTTTATGACTACTGTTAATGTTTACAAGAACGGGTCGGTCATGATACAGGGAAATCTAAAAGACTTTGAAACAAACTTCCCTGCTCTTAAAACAGAGGTTACAAAGCAGGCCCCTGTCACTGAGGAGACAAACACATGCATCTCCTCAGAAGAGAATAACTCGGATGACCACAGCCCCTCTGAAAGTGTACAGGTTCAATCTCTGCAACTCTCTCTAGATACCATGAAGGAGCACTTCTCTAAGCTAGAGATTGAGTTGGTCCAGCTTCAAGAAATTGTGCTTAAACAACAAACAGAGAAGGAAGCGGAAAAGACCAAATGTGACAGAGAAATGGCATCCTTGAGTATATTGGTTGAAGACCTACTACAAGAAAGGGACTCTATCAGGAAAGACCTGTACACCCAGAGAAACCGGCTGAAAGAGCTAGAAGAGGAAAGAGACAGCTACAAGAGAGACTTGGCAGCAGCCAGAGGAGAGCTAAGAGACATCAGCAACACATTACAGTCTCTAGAACAGATGAACTTGTTCAGGAAACAACAACACCAACCAACTGGACTCCCCTCTCTGGTCAGTCAAAACCCCTCAGTGTTGTCAAACACTATCCCACTACCTCACACTGAAGACCAGTCCAGTCAGCTTCGGACAGAACATGTGGCTGAGAGAGGCAGACACAGCATTTCACTACCACATGCTGAGGACCTGCCCAGCCAATCCCCAACAGAGGCTGGGGCTGAAAGAAACGGACAGAGCAAAAGTGAGGAGGACAAGAGAGCCAACATTATGCTCCTTATAGACTCTAACGGCAAATTCATCAATGAAAAGAAACTATTCCCAAGACACAAGGTGTCCAAGCTCAGATGTCCTACGACACAAAAGGCTCTTGAGCTCCTCTCTCCATCTCACCTGGGCTCACCAAGCCACATCATCATCCATACTGGAACCAACGATCTGTGGACACAACAAGAAAGAGTGTCGGACTCCTTGAATAATGTCATCAACAAGGCCTGCAACACCTTTCCTCACAGCAAGATTGTGATGTCGACCATTCTTCCTCGCAAGGACTTTCCACCCCACATCATACAGAGGATTAATGCCACTCTGTCTAGGACATGTACACTTCACCCCAATGTCCATCTGGCACAGCACTCTACAATCAGAACAGACTGTTTGTTTGACAATGTTCACCTTCTAAAAACTGCTGTCCCCATGTTCACAAAAAACATAAAGGATGCCACCTTTGGTCGAAAAGGAAGGAGTACAGTGCAGACCGCAAGACAACCTGTGCTACACTCAACAAGAGCACATCAAACACCTTTGAGAAGACATCCGCACATTCCACCAGAAACTCCTTGGCAAACTCAACCCGGCTGTCAGGACTTTACATCACCTTCATTGTCCACATCAAACACAGCTGAAACCCACACCAAGATGACCCAACAACCAGTGAGTGCATCTGGACAAGTCGCACCTAGGTCAGATACAACCACCTGGGGTCATGCCATAAGTGGTGCGTCCAATGATGCCTCCTTGAAGGACATTCATAAAATGTTAGGCATTATATGCTCTCATCTTCTAAACCACAACAGGTGGTAAGACCTTATTACATTCTCCTACATTACCACATACTAACATATCTACAAACACAAATATTACACTCTTACACTACCACCACTACAAACACTAACTCTACCGTGTGTGCACGCGCACGCACGCACGCACACACCACACACACACACACACTTTTATTTAATCTAATTTTTTCATTTATTTATTTTCATTTATTTATTTATTTTCTTCACACACACACACACACACACACACACACACACACAGAGAACACCCAGAAACACATACACACAAATACAACATACCAACTAAACACACCTTTACACAAAATGTATTTATTTATTTTATCATTATTTTTAATTATTATTATTATTATTATTATTATTATTTTCTCCCTTTCATTCTTTTCCTTTTGTGTTCCTCCTCTCTAGTCTATAAACTTTTTCTTTATTAATACTCTTAATGGTAATTATTAGTTTAGAGATTAGAGTTTAGTTGAATAACTTCCTATAATTTCTCCAACTTTTACAAAGCAAATAGTCAAACATAAGGATATTCTAGACTATACCAAAATGTCTTTCTTAATCTCTACATGGAACATTCAGGGTCTAAATTCATCCACATTTGGACTTAAGAGTCAAAACCCTGAATTCATTAAAGCAATAAAAAATGTTGATATCATAATACTTCAGGAAACATGGTTCAGAGGGGAGGGTGTCACTGGTTGTCCACCTGGATACCATGAGGTCATAGTGCCATCTATAAAATTAAAAACAGTTAAACAGGGCAGAGATTCGGGAGGGATATTGATATGGCACAAAGCCGAACATCACTGTGAGATTATTAGAAAGGGGAAATTTAATTTATGGTTAAAAGTGGGGAAACAATGTATATCAAGCCCCAAAGACCTTTTCCTGTGTGCTATCTACATACCACCAGCAGAGTCACCATATTATGACGAAAATACATTCCATGAGCTGCACACAGAAGTAAGTAATTTCCAATCAAAAGGTCACGTAATGATTTGTGGGGATCTAAATGCGAGAACTGGGGAAGGATTAGACACAATTAATACATTTGGTGACAAGTTTATTTTGGGGGAAAATATACAATTTCCCACACACGTGGCCAGGAACAATTATGATAAATCAATAAATGCACATGGAAGGGCATTGCTTGAACTCTGCCAAAATCTGGGCCTATACATTGTCAATGGAAGGCTACGAGGGGACTCTCTTGGACAGTATACTTACAGTTCAACTCTCGGCTGCAGTACGGTAGACTATTCTATTACTGATCTACATGAGAACTTCATAAATGCCTTCACAGTCAAGCCACTGTCACCTCTCTCTGATCACAGCCAAATAACCATTTTTCTAAAAAGAACAGATTCAGTGCCCAAATTCCAGAGATCATCTACAATGCACACCATTGGCCATACTTTCAGATGGACTGCTAAAAGCACTGACCTATATAGTAGAGCAATGAAGCAAAAAGACACACAAATGCTTTTAAACAGATTTCTGTCCAAACCCTATCCACTCTGCAAAGATGGTGTAAACACTGCTGTTAATGATCTGAACACAATATTTCACCATGTTGCCAAACACTCTGAGTTAATTCATAAAAAGCACAAAACAAAAATCTTCAAAAAGGAACCAAAATGGTATGATCATGAATGCTCTACTCTAAGAAAACAATTAAGGAAACTATCCAATCAAAAACACAGACAACCAAATGACCAGAAAATTCGCCAACAATATTCTGATTTTCTGAAACAATACAAATATAAACTAAAGACTAACAAATTGGATTATTATAGAAGTCAAATGGACCAATTAGAAGAATCAATTGATAAAAATAGTTTCTGGGATTATTGGAAAACATTACAAAACAAAAAACCTGAGAATTTGGCAATCCAAAATGGAGATGTCTGGGTAGATCATTTTAAAACCTTATATGAGGAAACTTCGTTAAATGTTCCTCAAAAACAAATACTCCAAAAACTGTACCAATTTGAACAAGTTATAAAACCTTATCAAAATGTACTAGACTCTCCGATAACAGAAATTGAACTGGGAGAAAAAATTAAAAACCTATCACCCAACAAAGCTTGTGGGCTTGATAATATATTAAACGAAATGATAAAAATCTCAGACCCC
>JAODXP020001130.1:0-21480 GCA_027497455.2 Sardinella longiceps | reverse complement strand
ACACCCCTCCAAACACGATACTGATGACAATTTAGATGATGTTTGTTAGCTTCATTAGCTTGCTAACTAGCCAACTTCATTGATCACCACAGTAAATTAGCTAACTTTAGCTTGCTTAACTGAGCTAATCAGACTTGTGATTGAAAGTTGCTTTACTTTTGACAGGAGCAGAGACGGCTCATGACATTTCTGTTAGTGTAACTGCAATAAACAAATGATGGAACAATTATTTTAGTTTAAACACAAGTAGGCAAACAGGTCATGATTAGACAAAACATCTAATATGGACTTTGTTCAATTTTACTTAGCGATCTTTTATTGTTAAGCAACTTTCTCCACCTTGTCCATTCACCATAATGTTAAATTGGCCTCTGTTATCCCCCACGCTGACTCCACCCTCGCATTTTGGGGGCGTTAACCGTACTTGCCGTCTGTATCTATTGAGTATTTCCCCTGTAGCCTATGACAATTGACAGTCATTTACATTGTTTACAGCTGCATTGTTTACATTTACATTGTTCTCAGCTGCAAAGTGCCTGCCAACTTCTTTCTCTCTTTTTTTGCAATTATCCATTCTCATTGCCCTCAGCTGCTTACGTGGCTGCCAATGTTGTGGGACCCCACCCAACTTACCCTGTGACATTCTATGCAGGTGGTTTAAGCACACAGGAGCTGAACAGTTACTAACAGTGTAAATTATCTATTTTTTTAACAATTGATGCTTTTTATCCAACTTAAAGTATGTGTAGAGGCAGTGTAGACCCAAGAAACACATTCAAAAGCCATAAAAAGTGATTTTTCGTAATATGAGACCTTCCAGTGGTTAGTGGTGATCACTGATGTTCCAAAACTAAGCCTAATGTCCAGCTTAGTGTGGTATAATGACACTAATGGAAATGCTTTTCTCCTGGTCTCATTTCTCCTTGACAGTTGCATTTTGTGGGTTGGAGAAATACAATGCAAGGGCCCATATTTGCTGTACAGACAAGCTGTTCCCAAGACCTAAGTATGGGGAGAGAATGGTGAGCAATCATGGTTTGGATAAATTAGACACATAAGTAAATCTATTAGTAAGTCTGTGTATAGAGTCTGCGTATTTCTAAGCATATTTGAAGAAAGATGTACTGTAGCTATGTTTGTAACAGAGGACACAAAAGACGTTAAGGCCCTACCCCAATCCTCCCTCTTCCCTCCGCCCTCCTCTTGTTGAAAAAGATCTTCATTGCTTGTTTTCGCTCACTTTCACTCAGTGTTGTGGCAGCATCCTGTACGACCCTACCAAGCAGCACTGCTGTGACGGACTTCTTCAGGAGGCTGCGGTTGGCTCTGCAGGCTGGCCAGAGGCTCCCAGCCAGCCTCTGTGCAGTACGTGCTCTCAGTCTCATCCCAGCAAACATTACTGTGGACAGAATGAGTACGACCCCATCATGCAGATCTGCTGCCACGGACACAGGTAGGCTACGGGACCATGCAAAATTTCCTCAAGGCTGTCAGTGATCCCTCTTTCTAGGCCAAAGATCTCTGAAACTGCAAACAGTTGAACAAGTAAAGTAAATGAAAAAATGAGATCATGATGAAATATGGGCCGTTTCTGTTTGTTCTAATGTGTTTCTGTATGTTGATGTAAGCACTATAGACATTGGCACAGGAACAGCAATTCATTCTTTGTGAGAAGCTTTGAGTTTTGAGCTTAGAGTTGCCTCTGAGAATGAAGTGTAGATGGAAACTGAGAATTCAGTCTGAGAATCATTTTTTTAATGTAAATATTAGAGGAGTGTTTCATTAGAAAAAGTGTTCAAAGGAAAGACCAGTGGATTACAGTTAACATAAACTCTGGCCTGCTCAACTGTCCTCTGGGATATTTATGATTTTTTTTCCGAAAGAGCTCTATTGTCTGCAGAGCAAAAGCTGACCTAGCAAGAAGGAAAGGAAAACATTTTCAAACAGCCGAAATGTTCTGCTAAAAAAAAGAAAAACATCCGTCTGGTGTCTCTGGGAAAAAAAGTGTCTGCACTTTCTCGCTGAATGAAAGCATAGATTTGATAAACATCTGGGAATAACTGACCAGGGATGTAAAAGGAATTCAGTCCCAAACAATTCAAGAGGAAACATGTTTTTTACTGTTAGAGTTTTGTTTGCCCTCTCGCCAAAATGATCAGACGTTAACATTCCGAGACGCTATAGGGATGTCTACACCCAGCTAACCCGACAACTGGCCAGACATTGCCTTGACATTGCCAAAGCTCATGTTTCCCATTCTATTTAAGTCCAGACGTTCCACTTTCCTCCAGATAAACAAATGAAGTCCTTGTCTCTCATTTTTTTAAACATTCATGTACATGTAAAAAAAAAAGTCATCATGCTAAGCAGGCTGTTAGTGTTAACATAAGCCAGTTAAACATCTACAAAGTATTTTGTGTAACAGACTCCTTCATGAGACAATGGATATTCATCTTTTTTTCTGAAATCTTAAACATTTCACAGATATTTAGCTTTAGACAAATCCAAACTCTTCACAAAACATATTTTTTTAAATATCTCATTTTTAAATCTCATTTTTAAATGAAAACAGTGGATTATTGTGGGATCTTGAGCATATGTGTGTGTGTGTGTGTGTGTGTGTGTGTGTGTGTGTGTGTGTGTGTGTGTGTGTGTGTGTGTTTGTTTGTTTTTTCAGTCACATGAGATCAACTGGACTGTTCTGTTGTGGCAATGAGATATACAACCCTTGGAAAGATAGTCCCTGTGCTGGAAATCCCCACAGTTTAAAGGGACGTCCTCTGGACAGGGCGGCAGCCAGGCACACAGAGGAAGACAGAAAGGGTGGACATCGCCGGCGGAGAGCCCTGCACACGTCAGGTACAGGGAGCAAGCCTGCGCTGTGAGCTGGGCTGAGTCACAGTAAAAACATCCTCAAAGCCAAGCGTGGGTGAAAGGCGAGACAGAGTGAGGGTGTGGAAGGGAGCTTGGCAGGAGTGTGGTTGATATAGTAGATCTTGTGCTCGTAATTTATTTATTTTTTGAACAGTGATTATCACACACTCAGAGAAGGACCGGAACCTGTACCAAAGTACAGAAAACACTTGTACACAGACAAGACAAGACAAGACTTGTCAGGAGTGACAGTGTGTGTCTACAGTATGTTCTTAAGAGTGTTTGTCAAAGAGTGATTTCATAAGATGGGGCCATAATAGCCCTTTATACAGTAGTGTGTTATGTAACTCCAGCTGTAACTTTCCCTTGTTCTATTCCTTTCAGTTTATCTGGCCAATCTTATCTGTAGTAACTGTGATCTCATTTACTTGTTTACTTGGTGCAGAAGTTGGGGGAAATTTTCTTTGGTCTCTCAAATCTGCTACATCTGCTAAGAAAATATAAACAACCAACAAAAACATAAACAATCAGGATTGCTGACGCAGACAACACTGTCCTTTTTCTTACAGAGTTTATTTATACTACCAATGTTTATTGTCTGCTGTTACGGACCCCCTGCCCCTTTCTGTTTTCTTTATCACCTCTTTAGGACTACTGATCCGACCTCTGACTCAATGGAACAAGATGGATGTATGCTGCAGCCAGGGTAAATTGACTGCTTTTGATTCTTTTAAGGTCCAGCTTTGCCTGGTGTTGGATTGAATAAATTAACCACATGTGGGGCAATTGGTTAGTTAGTTTGCATACTGAATCCAAAGGATACCCAGACAACACAGTTCTTCACATTGTGTTGCTGTAGCCAAATTATATTTTGTCTTTTTTGTGTGTAATGCATGGATGAAATTAGGTTAGGTATGTTACGTTGATTTTAGACCATGTTGAGGGGCACTGTTTGATATGGCAGTGACAATTTACTCATAAATAGTCATCAGTCTTCCTCCAAGCAATGGTACTTGATGGCAATTATGGTGCATAATGCTAATGTCTTTTTTTAATCAATATCTGTCTTGTTTGAATGATTGTGTGTGTGTGTGTGTGTGTGTGTGTGTGTGTGTGTGTGTGTGTGTGTGTGATTATGCACCTCCAGTGTTTTTGGGATGGGTTGAGAGTGTGGTCCAAGACAAAGAATTGACAGTAGTCATGACAGCCATCTTGAGGATCAACGGCACACGGGTGACCCCCGAGGCCCAGCCGCGATCTCTGCGCATCCCTCTTCATGGCAGCCATCTTTACACGCGCCGTGGCACAGTCTACTTGTGGACGGAGAAGTGCCCGAGACTGATGATCTCTGACATCACTGAGCTGATTGCCCCGGTTCATGCACTGCTTTCCCATCGCCATAACCTCAGATGTGACTAGACAAGTCATGTCTTCAGGGTTTTGTTTTTTTGTTTTGCTGTTGTTGTGGTTTTGCTTTGTTTTGTTTTTACTCATTTTATGGATAATCTTGAAAATGTTAGTAGGCTATTCTTTGTCAGGTGCTGTCAACTTATTAACCTATGATAAGGAGGTAAGACCTTACTCTGAATTCATGGGGGTATCCCCGTTGGAATGAGTAATTTTTCAGCTTCCAAAATTGAGGATGAAGTGGGTTTTTCTTGTCTACTACAAGGGACAAACCCCAAAAGCAGAAATTTACCCCCAGAATTTGAGGGTGTCTGGTTACCCCTAGCTTATAACTTCTCAATGTACAGTAACAGTACTGTAAAATATACTTTAAAATATATCTATTGGATAACTGAATGTTAGCTTCTTTGGTGTGGTGCAATAACTAACAAAGCTCAGGTTCATTGTGAATGATGTTGCACATTGCACATTGCACTTATCCCCATGTTCTATGTGTTATGTTATGTATAAATAATGAAATCTCAGCTTTCAGTCTCACTCAATCAACTCAGCCTTTATTAGAGCGATAAACTGATATTTGTAAATATTTAAGTCTTGATTAATTAAAAAAGAAAAAAAAAACACTTTATATGGATATGGTGTGGCAGTGGAAACTGGGCTTAATTACAGATCTCACGTTATGATTCTGTGGATAAAAGAATGAAGAAAACGGATTCAACATAGGTTGAATAGCAAACTCACAGCTGACATTAAAGCAATATACCGGAGTAAGTTTAAGCATATTCCTGCTGCACAAGCCTTCTAACAGCAATATATATTTCGCATGAAATGAAAGATTTTCGAACAGCACAGATCTAACGCCAATGCGAAACACTTTACATTGAGTCAATGTAACCTCAGATCTTACTCTCGGTTTCCAACAGTTAGGTCCCATTGATTCAGTGTAAAGTGCCAGTGTAAAGTCGCTTCAGCGTTCACGTTCGGTCTGTGCTGTACCAAATTATTTTGTTCCACTCGCTAACTAGCACATTTAGCAAGCTCTTTCAACAGGGCTATGCTTGAATTCACTCCGGTACTCTCCTTTAACTGAATGAGGCATAGGAATAAAGTGACTTTCTGTCTCTAGTGTTAGCTCAGACCAGTGCTCTTCTTTCAAAAGGGATTGAGATGAGAGAGATTGAATAAATAAAGCTGTAAACCATTAACAAGCTACAGTCTAAATATAGAAAAAGCTATACATAACCAATCAACATTAAGCTAAAAGGTTTCATAGGCTTTGTCAGAATTCACTTTTAAGCTAATAGCCGACTCACATTTGGGCATGGATTTGGGCTCTTAGAGGGCTTTGTTGGCTTTTTATAATAATGTTGTATTATTATTACCAATGCTGTGTTTACATGAGTTACTCTGGACAATAGTTAGCTAAATATACAGATATACTCTCTCGACTATGGCCAGAAGTGATGTTGGCTGAGGGTTAAGTGATTGGCTTTGACTTTTTTAATTTGTTTTACAATAGTGATGTGATGGAATGTAATGACACTGAAATGCAATGAGTTGAATTTGGGTCATTTGTGCACCTTTGAATTAGCCTGACATAGCCCGACCATAATACTGCTGTTCATCCGTATTCATGGTCTGGAGGTTCTTTAACCTGACGCGATTATACTGCGGAGGGGAGGGCATTCACTTCTGGTTTGAAACGATTGGACAGCTCGTCTAATCAGCTTCGCTTACTGGCCGGTAGACTCTCTACCGATGTAAACACGCCCCAGAGGACCGTTCCCAGACCATGGATACGGATGAACATTCGTATTATGGGCGGGCTATGTCAGGCTACCTTTGAATGTCTGTTCTGGTGAACTTAAGAACTTTATCACCTCAAGATACAGTAGATACAGTAAGTAGATACAATACAAGTTGTAGAGAAAACATGTAAATTGACTGAAAGATTGTCATCATGATTGTAATGTTGTAGGAAAGAAAAAGTCATTTTGTCACAATAAAGCTTTCTCTATAAATGTGTGTTGTTTATACCATCTTTAACTTCTTCGGTTTCTTCTTCTTCTTTACCACCTAATTCAGCTCGAATTCAGCTCCTAATTCAGCTGCTAATTACACCTAGCTTGCATGCTAACCAAAATAAACGGGAGCGTGATGCTCTATAGTAGATGATATAGATAGGCTATTACTCTTGAGAGTAATCAACTGGTGAGGTTTCATGGTAATATCTCCAAGTTCAAATTTTTTACCCTACTCCCCTGTAGTATCTTGCCTTAAAAAAGACAAAACACCTGCTTTACATAAGGGGCAAAGATTTCATCGGCTTGTTTGACACTCTAACCAAAACTATTCTATAGACCCTTTTCTTTAATTTGGAAAACAAAACTTTTACACCAACCTGAATTGATGGTGTCCTTCGACGTCCCATGTTGTTTGTGCACCTTTGAATGTCTGTTCTGGTGAACTTGTGAACTTTTCTCACCTCAGGATATAAGTTATATAGAAAGGAATGATGATGATGATGATGATGATGATGATAATAAGGCTAATAATATAGAAAAGAAAAAGAAATCATTGAACAATAAACTGCTCTATATACTGTTGATATGTGTTGTTTGTCTTGAGATATATCAGTGTACCTTGAGGCATACCAGTGACTCACTCTGAATGAGTCACCGAAAAGTGAAAATAAATGGGAGCATTGTCCCTTTGTTAAAGATCTTCCAAAATGGAGGTGTAGCAAGATGTAGGCCACTGCTTCCCATACCCATGAGGCCCACAGCACACAGCCCTTTTTTTGTTCTTGAAAAGTGCTTTTGATGTTTTAGGTGCCATGAAAGGTTGGTCACGACAGACAGTGTTGTGCATTGTAATTTTGGGGTAGGTTAGGTTGAAAGGGGAATATGTTTTAAAGACAAGACATTCAAAAACGAAACATTCCACTTGTCTCAAGATAGGCAGAAGGCCATGGGGGTGGGGTCATAATGCACCCTGCTCGCTCAGCAAAAATAACTTGTTTTGCCATGCTGAATGTTGATCATTAATGTGTCATTTGTGCACTATTGAACTTCTGATCTTATGAACTTGTGAACACCCCAGGATACAGGTAAAGGAATGCTGTTGGAAAATTGGTTGACTGAAAAAGAAGAGGGAGACTGAGCAGGGCTGATATGGAATTGTGCAGAAGAATGCCTAATGGTGCAAGAAGTGTGTTTGTCAGAGCAAAGTGTGTATTGCCAGTTGTGTAATTCATGAACTTTTGTTTTGAACTTGTGAACTCAAGATCACCTCAGGATACAAATAAATGTTGTTGACTAAATTATACTACTGTACTTTAGTGTAGCATTAATGCAGATGGCTCACCAGTTCGACTGATGTTCCCACAACACACACATGGCAGAATCCGCCACCCCAGGAATTATTTAAAGGGGACCCAGGGACCACCCACTTGACCCAACCCAACAGGTCGCAAAGGTTTGTGATGCTTAAGACAAGCAGAGACCTGCATAAATAAAACAATGATTTATTGACAACACACACCACACACACACACGCACACGCACACACCAATTAAGCGAGAGTAACTGGTTTGTTCAAGCCGTGTCCATCATCTGTGCCAACACCATGCCACCTCAGCTATGATTCGCTGGCATTTGAATAGGATGCCGTCTGAATTTCCCCATTTGTACAGGATTGCGTTAGACCAACATGTGAAACAAACAGTAGAAGAACGGGCCTATGGGGCGAATGGCTCAAACCACACACACACACACACACACACACACACACACACACACACACACACACACACACACATGTAAGGCGGAACCCACCCCCCGGAATCAACACTTACGGCTGTGGCCATTAACATGACTGCCTTAACAAAGACTGTGTTCTGATTGGGGTCATCCTACCTATGGTTACCTATCTGAATGTAATATTGTCATGTTTGGACTTGAATGAATTCTCATGGGCAACAGTGTGATCATGGTTTTATGACAATGACATGCATGGTATTTGAGCATTGCTATGATCAAATAACTATTTTACTGTGTGCATACTAATGTGAGTTCACACCTCTCTCTGGTCAGTTCGGCTGACCAATCACAGGCCATTCACCTTGTGTCAACAGGCCTGGGGAAGATAAAGACAGACCCTTCCCATTGTTCTAGGCTCTTTGGCCATTCTAACTTTTGGCTCTCACCTTTGCAGGAGGTCACTCTCTGACCTGCTCCTGCTCTCTCTCTCTCTCTCTCTCTCTCTCTCTCTCTCTCTCTCTCTCTTTGTTTGATTTTGGTTATTCTTATTTTGGGTTATCTGGTTATCTCTTGTTTATGTTTCTATTTGATTGTAACTTCAGTGTAACTGTTACTGATACATTTAAGGTTATGGGTTATTGTTAAATAAACCATTCCATTTGCCACCAGTATTCAGCATACCTTTCTCTAATGTACCATGCCATCCTTGCGTCTCTTAGTTGGTAAACTACTTGGTAATATTCGAGGTCAACCTGTTAATTTTATGGAGTCAGATTAATTCGTAGTTTCTCGCAATATTTACCACTAACATATGCCTTTGTCCAGTTCAGAACATGCTTTAAAGGGAATGAGGTTTTAACCCTGAATATTTCCCAACACACACACCAAAATAAGACATGTGCGGGTGCCGTTCCGGGCACTGGCAGGCCCAACCAGCAAAGAGGAGCACAGATAATGAGGAGCAAAACAGCAGTGCCCGTCCTGCTTCCAAGTCACACCTGTAAAGAGACAGTAGGTGAGCACAGATAGAATTAAAGTAAATCTATTTTAAAATGATAAGTCCGGGGGCGCCGTGGCTCAGTGGCTAGAGCGTCAGACCATTACCCCGGGGACCCGGGTTCAATTCCGACCCGAGGTAATATCCCGATCCCACTCCATCTCTCTCTCCCCACTTGTTTCCTGTCATCTCTACACTGTCCTATCTAATAAAAAGCCCAAAAATATCTTTAAAAAAAGACAAGTCCATATGCCTACCATTATCCAGGGGCAGAACAAGATGGAGAACATGATTAATGATCGCAAACAGCCAGACTGAGCATTATACCAAACAATCCTGGCAATTTTGATGGTGGATTGACTACAGACAAACAAAAGCCTAACCAGGCGAGAAAACAACCCTGTACAACAAGCTAAATAGTCTAATTCTTAAAGAGTATAAACGTAGGTCAAAAACATACCTTCAAAGGAACAGTCCATCCTACTGCACACAGGTAGAATTACTTGTTAAACACTTCTTCTACCCACAATCATGCAATTCACTTTCACTATGTCTATTTCCAAGATGGAATACTTCTATCCCTGCTGCATGGAACCTGGAAGATTCCATTGGAGACTATCACAAGATTGTGTACTTGTTTACTATAGCGATCTGTTTTGTAAATTTTGTACAGTAAAATGAGTGCAAATACAGTAAATCAGGATTTGGGGCGATTTTGTTTAGAATGCATGTTAACAGGTTAGGTCATTCACACAGCATGCGTATTCTGCACGGTCCCTGTCTGGTTTCTGAGCGGTGAACCGTGCAGCTCCCACACTGGTCTTTTGAAATAGTAAACGAGTTCTATTTTTCAAAGCTTTTTCAGCGCTGTAAGCATGCCTTGCGCGGTGTCCATGGATTTTAAATGCAGAGCGCGGGTGGTCACGCAGAACCCCGCAGAGACAATTCCTGGTGTGAACAGCACAGCTCTCGGACCACGAACGCGCAGTTTGTGTGTGAAACGGAGGCCCTGTCAACTTCTTACTTTATTCAACACTGTTGTTTAGTTTCTGTACATGTTGATGAAAAATAAAAGATTAATTCTGTATACAAGCCCTCATTTTAAGTGATAAAAAGCACTTCCTCATGATGCCACAATACTAAATTAAATGCAGTAGAAATGGTAGACCTATGCCTCAGTCATGCACAGCAGTAGCCAATGCCATTTCAGACACAATCTTTGCATTTATGAACTAATTCCCACTGCTATGCTCTTGAATGTGTCATTTGTGAACTTTTGAACTTCTGTTCTTATGAACTTGTATCAGGGTACAAGTAAAGGCAGGATGCTGGGAAAAACCTGTTGACTGACTTACCCTAAGGCTATGTCTGTTTTTTATTGTTTGGATGTAACACCCCCTTTTGCCTACACAAATTTTTCCCCAGGGAGACAGAATAAAGCAAACCTTGAACCTTGAACCTTGTTAAAAAATACATTGAAATGAATGGTGAATAGAATTTAGAATGCTGACTGTTATGCTGTGTCTGGTGTACCCTATTCTGACCCCTCCTAATAACGTCACAGATTAACGTTCCATTTGTTCCTGGTGGGCAGCCCTCCACCGAACTCACGTTAACTTGTGTTAGAACGAAAGGGTCTCTACAGCTTTCATGATTTCTAGCAGCAAAATGAGAAACGGCTTAAAGATGTCATGTTGCCTTATGATTCATAAATTATGAATTACCAGTAAGTTAAGGAAGCTATGTATTGTAGTAAATCAACAAATTATCAAACAGGTTGACATATTTAAATACTTGGGTGTAACTATTGACTCAAATCTTACTTTTAAAAACCACATTAAGAAGTTGTGCAATACTCTGAAATTTAATCTAGCTAACTTTAGATATATAAGAAATTCCCTTACAACTGAGGCATCTAGCACATACTTAAATGCTATGATCATCCCTCACTTTCTATATTGCATCACATCTTGGTCTCAAGCAAGCAAAACAGTTTTAAAACCTTTGGAATCTCTATACAAAAACTGTCTCAAAACACATGATAAAAAGACTCGCTATCATCACCATTGTCAAATATTGGCCAAATATAGTCTACTGAGTTTTGACAATCTAATAAAACACTCAAATATATCTTTGCTACATAAGCTTATCTACAGTGCTACTGCTCCCCCTTTGAAAAAGTTTGTCACACTCTGCTCTGAAAATTCTGAGCGAACCACACGTCGTGTCACAAGAGGGGAGTGTAGCATTCCTCGTCGAAAAACACAATTTGGGAATTCCTCTTTTTCATGTGTGGCCATGAGACAGTGGAATTCCCTTCCTACAGAATTTCTGTTATGTAGAAATTCCCATACCTTTTCTTGCTTGACTAAGAGGTGGATGTTGAGTAATCAGAGTTGCACACATTTTTAAATTATATGTGAGTGAGTGGATGTGTGTGTGTGTGTGTGTGTGTGTGTGTGTGTGTGTGTGTGTGTGTGCGTTTATGCATGCACATGTGCTTGGTGTGTGCTTGTGTGTGTGTGTGTGTGTGTGTGTGTGGAGCTGGATTGTGCTCAACTTACTTTGTGGGTGTGTATCTGGGGAGGGTGGGTGGGCTACTGGCGCCCCTGTTCTATTAGCCTGCTGGTTATACTGTGGCCATCTAAATAGTCTGTAGCCCTGTCTTATTTATTTTATTTTGTGTTTTATGTTATGCCTTTTTAATATACTTGCCCAGGGACCACAGGTGCGAATTAGCATTGATGCTACAACCTGGCGCATGACATGTTCTCCTGTGTTTCAGGATAAATGTTTACTGTGCACTGTCCCTGCTTTTTTCAAATAAACAGATTTTCCATTCCATTCCATTCCATTTTTTTTACTAGCCATCAAACCAAAAACTGATGGCTTTAGATAGGGAGAGATGGCACATAAGCCAGAGGAAGTAGGCTGCATAAGACAAAGCCTATTTAGAGTCTGCACAACGCATATTTGTAAGAACTCCAGCAATTTAAACATGCTATACACCGTTTTAATATTCAGTATTTATGTATTTAAAGTAGCTACAGCATACTGAGTAAATCAGTTTAAATACTTTGTTATTTGATTTGCCACTGATAAACTATTCTAAGCTTTCATTGAACTACCAAATCATTCTGGCTAAATGTCAGACCAAACAAACATCAGTTTAACTGGAGACTCCTCAGATTGCTTCACCGTAGTCATGACTTGTATGGCTATTCACCAGTAAAATAATTTAGGAAACAGTCTCTTATAGGCGACTATCCTGCAAGGTATCCAGTTGTAAATCTCAGTAAACAGGCATAGTGTTCATTATTTATGTATTTAAAGTAGCTAGATTATGTACAGCACACCGAGATGATTTTATCAATTTGGTGGCTATAGGCCTACTGCCGTTGTTGAATTGGTAGTTGTGTGTGTTGTGTTACAAACAGGCCTACTTCATTTTGTTATCATAGTTTTGCTGATGAGTCAAAAAAGACTGCACTGTCTAGTTTCGTTCATTCAAAGTCAATCAAATGAAACGCCAAGCTGCCCTCCAAGGAAATTCTATGACACTATTGTTATGACAATTAAGTCTTTGACTTAAAGTAGGGCAGATTAATCTTTACTTTTGACATGGTGTAAAGAGATTCACAATGACCTGAAATAACAGCCTACAGCTATTTTTAAATGACTTTATGAACATTACAAAATAGAATCATTGGTCACAGGGGGAGGCGGTGAAGATTTCTGGTATGAGTAATCCATTATAATAGCTTTTTTGAGACTGGTTTATGCAAAAAAACTCATAAGAATGTGCATTCCTATAATTGTAATTACGAACTTTTCTGGCAGAGCAGAGGAGGATTTGAATAAATAACCCCATCAGCAAATAATTAATTTATTGTTCAAGTAGTGAAGTGGGCAATGGGGACATCTTGGTGAGGCTGGTTGAGCTAACATAATCTATAGGTTATTAGGTCATTAGCTTGCCATCACATCAGAATATAAATTTGCGCGAGTTCTTAACAGAATTATGTCTGTGTTAAGACGTGGATGTAATCTTCCCAAATCTAACACAATCAACTTAGTCTGTCTACCGCTCCATCGGCCTATCCTGCAGTAGGCTATGAGCTGTAGCCTAACTGGCTAATGAAGGAGAATCTCTCACAAGCACCGTGATCGCATGACAGGACCAGTGTTGTATATTGTATAAAGTATCCAAAAGTCCTACTTGAATAAAAAGTACAGATAATGTACTTTGGTAGAATTAGAAGTCACCTGCTAGCATTTTACTCAAGTAAAAGTATAAAAGTCGGCTATCTTATCACTGTACTTATGTATGAGAAGTAATCTTTAATTTAATATACTTAAGTAATTAAAGTAAGTAGGCTAAGAAGACATAACATTTTACAACATATAACAGAACTAGATGCACCGCATGGTGGTACATAATATGACCGCCGCTCAGTTCTGCACATTCTCTGCATATGATGCTTGTCAACTTGTTTGTATCTCTCTCATGTTATAAATGTGTCTGCATGAGTGAGTGTGTGTGTGTGTGTGTGTGTGTGTGTGTGTGTGTGTGTGTGTGTGTGTGTGTGTACCCGTGTGCTTGTGTGCTTGTGTGTATGTAGTTATATATGAGCACATATGATGTAAATGATCATTTGAATTTTGTAACCCAGTAACCATTCAGGTAATAGCACCATCTACAGGTCAATGGTTGTACAGTCATTAAATGTACATATAAATTATATATTTTATAGCCCCCCATGGATGAAATTCCACAAAACTTGACATATTCCCACAAGATGTCAGGTTCATCATACACATTAAATTTGGTGCAGTTTATAACATCTGATCTAAAGATAGGGGCAATCAAAGCAGTACAATAATGCATTTTAATTTTTTTAACATGGGGGTGCAAATCACAAATGACTGGTTATAAGCTAAGTTGATGTGGGCTCTTGAGACCAACATTCCATAAAAATTTAATCATCCTAAATGTCACGGGTCAGGTAGTTTTTTTTAAGGAAAAACTGCATTTTTGGGGTTTCACAGGGGGGCCACACAAAGATGGGGTGGCCCCCGGGGACCAAAGAAATTTTTTCCGTGAAAGTCTACGGGGGCTACATGCCCGCCAAGTTTCATGTGCCCCGGTGTTACGGTGTCCCAGGATTAATAGCACCATCTTCTGGTCAATGGTTGTACAGTCATTAAATGTACATATAAATTATTTATTTTATAGCCCCCCATGGATGAAATTCCACAAAACTTGACATATTCCCACAAGATGTCAGGTTCATCATACACATTAAATTTGGTGCAGTTTATAACATCTGATCTAAAGATAGGGGCAATCAAAGCAGTATAATAATGCATTTTAATTTTTTTAACATGGGGGTGCAAATCACAAATGACTGGTTATAAGCTAAGTTGATGTGGGCTCTTGAGACCAACATTCCATAAAAATGTAATCATCCTAAATGTCACGGGTCAGGTAGTTTTTTTTAAGGAAAAACTGCATTTTTGGGGTTTCACAGGGGGGCCACACAAAGATGGGGTGGCCCCCGTGGACCAAACAAAATTTTTCCGTAAAAGTCTACTGGGGCTACATGCCCACCAAGTTTCATGTGCCCCGGTGTTACGGTGTCCTGGGAATTGTTGACCAAAAATACAGGAAGTAGATGACGGGAGAAAAAAAAAACAAAAAAACTGACCGCTACGCTTGCTACGCTGCGGCGGTCATAATAATGAACTATGAGCTAATGTTAACTGAAAGGGGTAGGCTACAGGAATGAACTTGAAAGTGAGTTTCAATGCCTGATTTAGTTAGGGTTAACTGCCAACACACTATAATGTTTAAAGTTTTGTTATTCTTTTTCCTGAGGGCATTAGAGACATTGAACAATAGGGCTATGATTAGGGCTATGCATGCAGCGTAGCGAATCATCTGACGTGAGAGAGGTTAGGTTTGAGACCCATGAGCAGCCAAAACGACCTCAGCTACATTGGTCCTGTGACCTAGTTAATAGCATAAGGATATTGGGGGATTTAGGGCTACATGAGTAGCCTGCCGATGCCATCCTACGTACCTCCGCTAAACATTTTATCTCCGCACGTAGTTTGGACCAAACCCATCTTGCCGCCTTTCCCTCTGTAACTCTACGGTTTAGCCAATCAGCACACAGTTTACAGCAATGTCTCAAAATGTTGTAGTCCTACAGGATAGGGACGCGTTTGTTATTCTCTCACCCACTTTCGAATTACATTCACAAAATTGGTACATGACATTAGCATCCATGATCTTGAGGATTTATTGCCACCACAATGTCAAAATAGATCAGAACTTGATATCTGTTAATACTGAAAGCGAAAGTTGTAGGCGTGAGAGCCAGGCGAGGGAATACGTCATATCCAAACGGTAACCTATTTCAATTGCGTTGGGCCAGACTGTATGACATAGTCAACAGACGCTTTCGCCCAGGCTACTACATGAGTGCATTATGTTTGAATGTTGAGTTAGCTACAGAGGCTATTTTAATTTATGTCAAAGTTTCATTACTGTAGCCTAGTCCTACGAAATGTTGAGATTTGGAAAAATACGAGGGGTAGCCATAGATGCACATTTAAGATAGGCCTAGGCCTGTAGGCCTAATTAAAATGGCCTACTGCTCTATGGCTGAGAAAGAGCTTCTTCCCCAAGCCATTCATTCATACAGCACAGTGGGAGATTCGGGCCTTAGGCCTAATTCTTGCAAATTAGCCTACACATTTCATTGATTTGACAATAAAAAATCCACCAAGCAAATGTTTCTTGCCACGTTCCCATGTTTTTAAAAGCCTAAAAAGTATTGACTAAATGACAATCAAGTTAATGGTAAAATTCTTCACTTCACTTGACTTGAATCATGTAAATGGTAAATGACTCGATGCCTGCCATCTTCGGCGCAGTTCAAGACACTGCACTGCATTTGTGCACATGATTGGTCTGAGCAAGGGTCTGAGGCTCATGTGCCTTCTCGTTTCTAGGGGGATTGTCGTCATGGCAATAGGTAACAAAACAGTTCATTATTTTATTCATTGGGTGGGTTACTCTAGCCGTCGTCAAAAAATATTTGGAAATTTTTAAAGAAAGAAAGATAACTGTCCCGTAACGTTAAGCGGACGGTTCAGTTTGAATCTTCAATTCGTGAGGATGACTTTTCAAGTCACAGTAGTTTGATACATAACAGTACCACTTCTTTTCACCTCTGCTGTTTTCCGCTCACTCCTCTTATTTACCAGTGGCAAGCATGGTAAGTCGTATTTGTTCAAAAATAGATGTCCATACACGGACCTTTTTTTCAGTGTGGTTTGCAAACTGTATTAATCATCGATATCATTTTATTAATGGTTGTAGCCTCGGAGTTTGTTGTCATCATCGGCGCGGCTGTCAGGAACCAGCTCGCATTCTCGTCGATATCGAACTCGTGCTTTGAAATCTCAAGTTGACGAGACGCTCTTCGGTGTTCCCAAATCGAAGGTCTGTCTAACATCACATGATTGTCAGCTTGACTGTTATACAAAAGACATACCGTAATAAGCACGGATTTGTTTGTTTGCAGGTCAAGCTACATTTATTTAGCCAAATATCTTAATTTTCATCAAGTCTTTAACATCTCATTATAGCTGGAGACTATATGAGAGTAAAATTCTTGTATTTTTGCTCCTCAAGAAAATAAATAAATTTAAAAAAGTGATGATTGTTAAGGAAAGAGTATGAAATGAATGTACTTGTGTGTGTACGTGTTTGGGTCAGTGTGTGTGAAGTCCGAAAGTGCAATGACTGACAAGCACAGACTAGACTGTCAAGTGTTCATGAGTCTAACTGCGTGTTGTTAAAAGCTGTTGTGTAGTCTGGTGATTCTAGCCCTGAGACTGCAGAATCTCTTGCCAGATAGTAGTGGCCGAAACACTCCATGAGTCATCTAGCCTACTTCACTTTCTTTCTTCAGACTCACTCAGACTCAATCAGTTTGGGGTTTTCTAAAATGAAAAATAGTCTAAAATGAAACCATGTTTCTTTTTATCCTCCTTCTACCTTTATTTTACTTATTATTATTATTATTATTATTATTATTATTATAATAAAAAGTGCTTTCATTTATTCTAAATAGTAGGCTAGTCTTGGCCTAGGCTGTAGCCTAAATTGACCATGGAATAGGCCTACTGTGTGTTCCACATAAGAAACCTAATCCAGGAGTGAGTCAGGGTACCTGCATAGAATTAGCTTATACAGTATCTACTCTAGGGGTTACCTGTGTTAGGCCTATTCTTATATTATCTATTATCTTCTTTTTCTTACTTTCACTGAACCTTATGAAAGAACTCCTTGAAGCATGGCAGTGATGACAGAGCTCAGAGTGCTCCAATGGAAAAGACACCCAAGCCAGAGACTGTACGCATCATCACCAAGGACTTGATCCGTGATTTAAGGCAAGTGTTTTCTTTTCTTCTCACTCAGATTAGTCGAGCTGGCTCAGTTTCATCAGTGGCAATTTGTGAACTAACTCCCAAGAGTAGTTGGTTTGATCCCTGAACAACAGAACAAATATGGACGGGGAAGGCCCCTTTCTCTCTTGTGTGGGATAGTCTAAGATATGCCGAGAGGTAGGCCCGATATCAGATAGAAGACCAGATTTATGATTTAGCCAAGATATGGGGAGATGATATTGACATTATATTTAGCCTACACCTCACAGAAACATGAAGGTTTAAAGGTTTAACACTGTGTAGGATTATTGCTATGTTGCCACAGTGTTACCTGCTCTTTCACCTTTTTCCTTTTCACTATTTTAATTATCTTTCACCTTTTGCCTTGGATCCAGAATTGTAATAGCATTGTAATTGACCATGCTCTTTTATTTGTGTTTTTGTTTTACTTTAGTTTCTGTCAGTTTCTAAAGTAATTAGCCTAGCCTATTTTTCTGTGGAGTACAAATTGAATTGATGCAGCGGTCGTGTGATGTCTACTTGTCTATTGCGAATACACACACATGAATACACCCACACTGATTTTCAGTGATAGTACAGAGAACGAGTGAAACAGAGCGATAACTGAGAAGCTGTTGAGATGATGAGATATGGATGAGCAATAGGCACGTCAGGAATAAGCCACACTATTCCAGCAGAAGTTACAGGCAACAGGTTTGAAGAAAGGTGGCCGTCTAGGATGCTGTAGAGTTTGCTGTGGTCTCTGATGTAAACTATGATCACTCATTTCAGATTGGGTGAGACTAAGATCTGTTATCTCCCTAACCTTAGTTGAATATAAACATGCAACAGCTTGTCTTCCAACTTCATGGTGGACTGACACTTTCTCATACATGAATCCAAACAAACTGTAGGCCTACCCATGCACATCTTCCTGAATAAGTTACGCTACTTGATCTGGAGAATTTGTTTATTTTCTTATTTACTGTAACAGCAAATACCACCAGCATTGTTGTATCTGGTGGCAACAACCCAGCACTGCTTCAGCATAATGTGTGCATTAAGCTTATGAATTTCTTGAGGAATTTACTAGACAAGACTTTAATTTGGGATTGAAGTACCAGTACTGTACTTCACCACAAACATTAACTGGGAACAGCTGGTGGGCACAGCCAAGTTGCATCAACCAAACAGACCATTATGATGTATCATGTTATCATTGTTCATTTTCTACAGAGCCACTATTGAGTCTGTTCTCCGCTATGGGATTACCTGCTGGTTTGGCAATCTAACATTGAAACACAGAGTGGAAATCTCAAGCCTCATTAAAACTGCAGGCAGAATTATGGGGTGATTCCACACCTTAACCCACAGGAGCTCTTTGTGCAGGCCACTATTAGACAGGCTAATGTCATTGTGTCAGATAGTGATCATGTTCTGAATGGGGAATACATCCTGTTGAACTCTGGGAGGAGATTCAGACTCCCTCTGTGTAAACACAATCGCTACAAACATTCTTTTATACCTCTATTAAGATACTGAATAAACAAGGAAGAGAGGTGATTGAGCGGGACAAAATAGATCTCTGCAGTTAGTGATTGCACTGTGGTTGGTTATGGAATGAAGTAATGACTGAGAGGATGCTAGCTGGAAGGGGGATTGCATGCATGCATGTATGAATGTATTCTTCTTCTTAAATTATGGAATGAATGTATAGATATTTATTATAGAATGAATGTGTTTTTTGGTTGGGGGGGGGTGATGTTGATGAGGGGGCGATGTGCAATGGTTTGGGAGTGTTGGGGGTATAGGGATAGTATTGACTTGATGGGACAGGGGCAGTGGGTTAGGATATCCAATGTTTCTGAGTCTGTACTCTATCCTTTTTTTTTAATCTCCCAGTAACGTATTGAACGTTACTTTTATCTCTTTTGTTACTGGTGTTGTCCTCTTTGTCCTTTTTGTAATGCTGCAACCTCCTTGTCTCCGAGACAAATTTCTCCCTGGTGGAAACTAATAAAGAAACCTAACCTAACCTAACGATCTGTCTGTAGGATCCCAGCCAAAGACCCATCTGGCCTGTCAATCATTCTCTGTCCGTCTGAGATGGAGCGCATCACAGCAAAGTCACACGTAGCCTCCAAGAAAGACAAAGAGGCCATCTTTGAATCACAGCGCAAGGAGAAGGAAGCAGTGATGGTGAGTCTGATCACATTTCCCCAAAAGACAAAAGATTGTTTTGAAATGAAAACAAATTGCTCTCAAACCATTTGGTCCAATATTACACACTTCTTTGTGGTGTGTAGGTCCCACTAAGTTGCACCAAAGACACTTAGGTAGCCATTCTACTAAGATAGCCATACTTAAAATCTGTTCAAGGGAACCAACGTATTTTGAGAAGATCTACTATTCCATTATCCCCCATAAATTCAATATATAGAATCATACATACTACCATCTACAGGCCAGTGGAGGGAAATACACCTCCGCCACACACACACTCACACACACAACAGTACCTTACTTTTTAGGGGGCCTTATATTTGATCTATTACATTCTTCTTTTCGTAAACCATGTACACCCATAACACACACACACACACACACACACACACACACACACACACACACACACACACACACACACACACAGATTAAACTCACAGATTCAGTTCAAAGCACGGAATACAAAACAATTCCTTGTGGTGCTATTCAGACAGTACGTGGACGAGCAGCCATGAGTAACAGGCAAAAACTCCCTTCTATTTGTAGTAATTCATTTTAGGAAGAATCTAAATGCAGATCCACGCCTCATGGGCTCAACCCAACTTCCAAGGTCCCTTTGAAGTAGACATAAGAGAGACGGTCAATAGCAGAAAACTCTTCCCCTTATCGTAGATTGTCACTTTTTCAAGGACACTAGCATTTTGTGTTCTCATGGGTCTCAGGGCAGTAAGGGATAAGATACTGCTGAATTTTTAATTAGTTCTAGGTTTTTAATACAAGTATTATTGTATCAAGAGAACAGAACGTTGGCTTAATAAAGCCTAGAGGTAGCAAATTATCGGACATGCACAAACCAAGCCATTCAGAGGCAGAAAAGGGGGGATTCCAAATGAGCCAAATATCCGAGACGGGACCAATTGTTAGAATTTTGGTATTGATGATTCTATTTCATCTTAGACACTCTAGAATGTTTCTTCCATCCACAACTGATTCAATATCAATTCCTTACTAAGATAATAAATTGTTAAATCATTTAACTGCTCAAACCTCTGAAATACTTCAACTTCAACCATTCAAACTGTCAGTCATCGATTATGCCTCCAGTCATCCAGTAATAAATTTGTTGCAATTATTGTATTTACTGAAATCATTTGCACTCCACCACAAGCAGCTGCAGTTTGCAATTTCTTGCACTTGTAATTTCCCTGAAATGACATTGTCTAGTTACACCCACCCACCCACCCAACCACCCACACACACACACACACACACACACACACACACCCTCTCTCTCTCTCTCTCTCTCTCTCTCTCTCTCTCAAGGTAGGCTATATGTTAAGGCTCTTATTTTTATTATTGTTTAGGCTCTTTCCATTTTATAAACTGCAATAAGCTACAGTTTGGTCATATTATGTACTTATATTTGAGATACTTCATAAATCTTCATAAATCAATTTGTCACCATTCCACTAAGTTAAAAAGTTTGTTCCAGGAGTGCGTCAGAGGATGTAACCAACTTGACCTTGCAGGATGCGGCTGAGGACAGGAAAGCGCGCATGCGGCAGGCAGATCTGTCGCGGCAGAAGAACCAGACGCTGAGCGACCTGGAGCTGGAGGCACGTGACCGCGCTCAGTACTTGTTGGAGAGGGCCAACGCCATGCGCATGGAGCAGGAGGATGAAGTCAAGAAGCTCAATGAGGTACAGGCATCCAACAGCACCACACAGTCACCTTTGCTCTACATATAGCCAC
>JAODXP020001129.1:20000-21992 GCA_027497455.2 Sardinella longiceps | reverse complement strand
GCAAGCATGTATTGCTTCCAAGTAGTAAAAGGTAAACCAGCAACAGTGCTTTTTTAATGATCATTTTGGTGTCAGCAATACTGAATTTCTCCACGAAAAGAATTAATGTATTAGCTACAGGAAAGTGCCATGGTAAAATGTTATTCATTGTAACACTGATTTGAAAATAGCATTACGTGACGTCCAAGACCCATTACGTTATTGTTTCATTGGTAAGATTTATCTAAGAAATTTGCAGATGCCTTGACCATGAATTTGCAAAATAAATGCAAATAATGTGTTTATTAAAAATCCTGATGGGGGCGCCGTGGCTCGGTGGCTAGAGCGCCAGGCCATTACTCTGTTTCCTGTCATCTCTGCACTATCCTATCTGATTAAAGCCCCCCCCCCCCCCCCAAAAAAAAAAAAAAACCCGAGATTTTTGCATCAAATACTGCAGCTCTAGCTGAGCCAGTAAGTTTAGATAGGCAGCATTAAAGGAGGTGGGAAAGAGTGAACTTAAATGTAGACTTTAGTTTGCATACGGATTGTATGATTTGCTGCTGCTACAATAGCAAATGCTGTCAATCCAAAACCATAGTGCAGCTTTTGTCTTCCATGCAGCATGGTGCAGAGAGCTCTCCACCAGGCCAAGCAGTAGGATAGGCAAAATGCACATCCACTATGCAAGCAGACATACAGTGTAGGAAAAGTACACATTACCTGACAGTTTTTTTTTGCGTGTGTGTACTGTGTGTGTGTGTGTGTGTGTGTGTGTGTGTGTGTGTGTGTGTGTGTGTGTGTGTGTGTGTGTGTGTGTGTGTGTGTGAGATTCACCATGTAAACATGTACTGTTTTTGTGTTTGACAAGATAAAATATGCCACATTTGAGTTATTGTCTTAATCTGAGTCCAAAGTATTTGGTCAATTAAACATATATTTCAAACTGTCATGTAACTGAAGTATCACTAGATTGTTTCAGTATTCATGTGCTCTGTAGTCATATTTACAATATTTCTGATAGCACATGAAGACACCAATATTTTGATCCTTTCTCCTCTGCAGGTTCCTTAAAAGTGCTGCTGCTGAGGAAGCCTGTGCTGCTGTGATCTCAGCTGTGGGTTCAAACCCTTACTCATGACTGAGCTGGATCTGAGTGAACTCATACCAGAACACTTGGGAGTGACTCAGCTGTGTGCTTCTACTGAGGATTCCCACTGCAGACTGCAGACACTGAGGTCAGTGAATCAGTGAATGATGTTAGTCATTTTAAACCAGCCAGTCAGTTTCTGTCGGTGAATTTGACAGTTAACTGTATTGTCATGTTCTTTTAAACACACACACACACACACACACACACACACACACACACACACACACTCACTCACTCACTCACTCACTCACTCACACACACACACACACACACACACACACACACACACACACACTGTCATTTGTAGCATGCAACACATGTTACACAATATTTCTAGCAATGACAAAATGCATTACCTTCTAACACTATACATTGCTATCACAAACAAATAATTTAAATAACGGCCACGTAGTTGTTAGTAATTTTCATTTATCCACACATTCACTAGATGGCAGCAAAGCACGAAAATGTAAATCACTGGTAGTCATGCTGCTTCATACCCTGTCTGTACAAACCACCTGAAATATCCACAAACTTTAGTTCACCAAAACTTCCATATGCAGTATTTCATATGCATGTTATTAATATAATGATGTGTGTTCTGGTGTAATGTTGCCCCAAAAACAATACAGTACCTATATTTCCATTATATATTCCCACCTGACTGTAACTGGATTCTGCAGATCTCACTCCTCTGCAGTGTGTGTGTGGTGTTTTATTACACACTGATATGACATATGTCTAGTTTGGAACAGAATGTGATGTTGGAAATCACATTTTGACTGAAAATAAATAAAATATATTTCCTTTTCTTTTCACAGCTTGACAAACTGCAGTATTACAGATGAAGGCTTCAGGTC
>JAODXP020001129.1:10000-15000 GCA_027497455.2 Sardinella longiceps | reverse complement strand
ACATGAAGGTGTCGGAGGAGGAAGTGGGGCGTCTCCTGAGCCGCGGCATCCAGCCCACCCATGCCATCCACCCCGCTTTCGCCCAGTTCACATACACACCACGCTCCCTACCCGACGACACCACCCCCACGGTATGTGTGTGTGTGTGTGTGTGTGTGTGTGTGTGTGTGTGTGTGTGTGTGCGGCATCCAGCCCACCCACGCCATCCACCCCGCTTTCGCCCAGTTCACATACACACCACGCTCCCTACCCGACGACACCACCCCCACGGTATGTGTGTGTGTGTGTGCGGCATCCAGCCCACCCACGCCATCCACCCCGCTTTTGCCCAGTTCACATACACACCACGCTCCCTACCCGACGACACCACCCCCACGGTATGTGTGTGTGTGTGTGTCTGTGTGCCTCCAATGACTAAACAACTGGATTCAAATACTGTCCAAATGATTTAAATAACATTGCATTGGGGGATGCAACTCTTAATTCATACCTTCAGATTAAACGTAGCCTAGCTGCTATTCAAATGAGGTGATATATATACTGGCTTGTGTTGGGCCCCATAGCTGCAATGGTGCTGTAGCTGAGAGGTAGAGCTCATGCTCTGCATGTATGAGGTCCTGGGTTCAATCCCCGGTAGCTCCACTTATGCAGATCTAAAGGAACTTTATCTGTGAAAGCATGAATGATATGTGAGCTTGCAAGGATCACCATCTCCACAGAAAGCTTAGTGTTAAAAGCCTCGGCATTGTGTTAATTAACAAACACCCTGACAGCCAATTATAAAATAGTATTCAATTCCATTCCACCGGGTGATAATTATCAGTGTCACACTTGTCTTGAACTATTTCATTCATGACCCAACATGACCTTGACCACTGACACTACGACCTTCAGTAGGCTAATCAGTACAGAAGACATTACACAGTTACTGTTCAAGCTTAACTGGGCCTGAGGTGGTGTAGTGGTTAAGGAACATGGCTACCATGTTAATACCCTGTAAATTATGGGTTCAAATCCCAAGTGCCTCTCTTATTGATGTGGGTGACTGGCCCTCATGTGATTTATGTTATAGTTAGCTTTGGACGAAAGCATACTGTAAATATGGACTGAAGACACTGTTTAAGCGCTATACTATACTGGCACCCGAGGACTTGTCTGAACAGGGAACCTTCCACCACCCCGGAGGAGCCAGTGGTGCAGCGGTAGCATCAGAGATCCCCGTCCCCAAGGTTGCTGGTTCAATCCCAGCTCTGCCTGCTGACAAAGGACCTGTGGAGGACCTCCATGGACTAAGCAGATGATGATTCCCAGGGGGAGAGGAGCAGAAGATGGAACTTGAAAGAGGAAGAAATGTGGGGGCTTACTTGGCCCCCCGAAGAAATACAGGATAGGTGCAGGGGATTATGAAACCTTTTAGGTGGTCAAACTTTGCAACATGTTGCCTGCCATAATTGGCATTGAGGAACCCAAAATGACTCTGTTTTACAATGGTCCCTTTCTACATACCCAACAATTACCCAGTTTGGGAAGCTCTCTTCTTTCACTCATCACCAACCCAATGTCTCTTTCTCACACACACTTAGTCCTTCTCAAGCTTTGAACCCATATCCTCTAAGGCAGCACACATACCCACACTGCAGACCAGCACTCTTCCACTGAACCACCTGGTAATTGGGGAAGCTGGTTGTATCAAGTCTAGTTGAGGAGGATATCAATATCAAGTCTAGTTGGGGAGGATGGCTATATCAGGTCTGGTTGATGAGACTGGCTATATCAGGTCTGGTTGAGGAGACTGGCTGTATCAAGTGTAGTTGGGGAGGCTACAACACTGGTCAACCCTGTTCTAGGAGAAGTGTTCCCAGATCTCAGAGGTTAGGGCCTTTTCTGTTCTAGGTTAGGACACATCATGTCATATCACATCATCTATCATGCCACAGGATGGATCTTTCTAAGTTATCAATGACACACATTACTTTGTCCCAACAAAACACAATCCCTTCCCTCCACTTCAGCATGTCTGAAGTGAGATGTGAACTTCTAACCTTGTGATTTGCAGCTCTGCTCTCTTCCACTGGACCAACTAATCCTAATAGTGCCTACTCGTAACTCTAAGAGTTTGTCTGGTTTCTCTTTTCAGTCATTATATTTGTCTCTGTGTTACCATAACCAGGGTGAAGCACCTTTCCTATCAAGTTTCTATTCGAAGTCCACGCAATATAACTTTGAGCTTGCCTAACTTCTTGGGCAACAGTTGTAGAGGTTTAAGTGATATTTTAACTGGCCAAGATTTGAACCTCCTATTTCCAGGCCACTTTGGTCAGGTTCCTTAACCGCTACACCGCCACCAGCCCCCACCATTATGAGCAAAGGCATTTAAATACTATAAGCATTAACCTGGTCCTGTTCATCCCATGTGTTCAGTAGTATTAACCTGGTCCTGTTCATCCCATGTGTTCAGTAGTATTAACCTGGGGTGCGTTTCCCGTACAACGATGAACGTTAGCATTCTACCATCAAAGTACGATGTTCGTGGGAACTAGGTAGGTGCTCAGCTATGGGTGTTTCCCAAAAAACGCCTACCAACATGGTAGGCTACTATGTAAGTTTCTACCATGTTGGTATGTACCACCATAGTTCCTACGGCTACGACCATGTTTGCAGATGTTTTCGGAAGTGTTCGGAGACAATTCGGGCGCATTCGCGGTAGGAAGCATGCCAGTCCCGTTTATACATTTATGTTGATATAGTCAGTTAATAACGGCGGTTACATGAACCTGTGATCAATATAAGATTCAATCAAGTCATATGCCAAAAGTGGTCTAGTTTATCTTCACCTTCGAGTGAAAATACAAGAAATAATAACGACAGGAAATTATATTGGCAAGTAGTCTAATTAGATGTGAGGAACCTACCTGTACGTGCAGCAGGTGGCCTAGTGGGTTAAGCGCACAGCTTTGACTCATATTCACTAGAGCAGGCGAAGGTTCAATGCCAGGTGATTGTTACAGAATATCTTCTTACTCTGTGTCTAAATTATTATATTTAAAACAATACAAGATAAATAAACTGAAATAATTATCCATTTGCTTGGGCATATTTTACGCATTAGTGCCTATAACAATTCGCCTGTCCCCGCTTGTTCCATGCAATATTATCTTTGAATTTGAACGTCTACCGATTGATAACACTCACATTAACAACGAAACCATCTAATTTTCTAATTGAATAGGCCTGCCATTACACCTGTTATCACCAATAATCACCACCTGGAAACTTTCTCCAATTCAAAATTCATCCTAAATAATAAAGGAGAGGACAACAGAAACAGTTCCCACACACGTGCACTGAGGTGGATTTGAACTCGCAGAAATCACCATTGCACGCCACAAAGGCGCACTGGCTTATCCATTTACGCCACCAGTCATCTCAATACATTTATCTCTTGCCTAATTGAAATCATGAAAATACTCAAGGAGACTAACGTGGCCTATAATATTAATAATTAACAGGAAATCACATTGTCAGCATATAACCAAGTCTTACTCATCATTGAAGTGTTTTTAATCAACAATTTCGTTGTCTCCAAATTTACCCAACTATGGGATGTTCAACGCCCTCTGTTGACTACAGTGTTGTAGTAAGATACTAACTTGTTACGGGAGGAGAAGAGCTCTCGTAGGTACGGATCAAGTTACGATGTTGTTTACGATATAGCGCAGGAACCATGATTTCGAGAAACAAGGACATAGTAGCTACGTACATGGTAACATGGAGGTTTCACCTCCATAGTATGGACGAGCATTTTGGGGAACACCTCTCTCGTAGTTTCATGATTCCCACGATGTTGGTAAGCCCCAGTTAGCCCGTAAATAGCTCGTAAATGTTTGGGAGACGCACCCCTGGTCCTGTTCATCCCATGTGTTCAGTAGTATTAACCTGGTCCTGTTCATCCCATGTGTTCATTCAAACAATATCAATAGATGTTTTACAAAAAAAGGACACAAAAAATGACATTCAAAAACACTCAACTGTCAGTTTATTCTGAAATTTATTGTCATTGTTCATGTAGTTTTACAGTATATTTACAGATTATGATTGTATGCATGGACCAAACCTCCGTCAGTCGAGTTTGTTTGTGTGTGCATCCTTGGGCCAAACCACTGAGCCAACCTGGGCAGGTGGCAGAGAAGCGTGGGACTCTGTATCATTCCAACATCATTGTGAAGTTTGCTGCTGACAGTGGTGGCTTCATTTCTGATAACAATTAGCAGCCTTACTTGCATTAAATTAGCAGCCTTACTTGCATTAAATTAGCAGCCTTACTTGCATTAAATTAGCAGCCTTACTTGCATTAAATTAGCAGCCTTACTTGCATTAAATGAGGTAGACAGACCAACACTGGTGAAATGATAACTACCTGTGCTGTTATACAAGCTGTGCTGCTGTCACACATAAAGACACACACACACACACACAGACATAAAGACACACAAGCAGACACACATAAAGACACACACACACACAGACATAAAGACACACAAGCAGACACACATAAAGACACACACACACACAGACATAAAGACACACACACATACACACACAGACATAAAGACACACACACACACACACATAAAGTCACACAAGCACACACACATAAAGACAGACATACACACACACACATAAAGTCACACAAGCACACAGACATAAAGACGCACACACACAGACATAAAGACACACACACACACACAGACACAAAGTCACACAAGCACACACACATAAAGACAGACATACACACACACATAAAGTCACACAAGCACACAGACATAAAGACACACATACACACAGACATAAAGACACACACACATACACACACAGACATAAAGACACACAGACATAAAGACACACACACACACACACACAGACATAAAGACACACAGACATAAAGACACACACACACAGACATAAAGACAGACATACACACAGACATAAAGACACACACA
>JAODXP020001129.1:0-2500 GCA_027497455.2 Sardinella longiceps | reverse complement strand
ATTATTCTCCTGTAGGGCGCTGACATCACTAAATCTACCTGTCTCTTTATCCCTCCTACTCTTTCTCTCTGTCCCTCGCTCTTTTTATCCCTCCCTCTCTCTCTCTACTCCCCACTCTTTCTCTCTGTCCCTCGCTCTTTCTCCCTCCCTCTCTGTCTCTCTCTCTCATCCCCACTCTTTCTCTCTGTCCCTCGCTCTTTTTATCCCTCCCTCTCTCTCTCCTCTCCACTCTTTCTCTCTGTCCCTCGCTCTTTTTCTACCTCCCTCTCTCTCTTTCTCTCTCTTCATCCCTCCCACTCTTTCTCTCTGTCCCTCGCTCTTTTCAACCCCTCCCTCTCTTTCTCTGTCTCTCACTTTTATCCCTCCCTCTCTCTCTCTTTCTCCATCCCTCTCTCTCTTTTTCTCGCTCTTTTTATCCCTCCCTCTCTCCTCCCTCTTTCTCTGTCTCTCTCTTCATCCCTCCCTCCTCCCTCTCTCTCTCTCTCTCTCCCTCTCTTCATCCCTCCCACTCTTTCTCTCTGTCCCTCGCTTTTTATCCCCCTCTCTCTCTCTCTCTCTGGTTGCCAGGACTACCAGCGGATGCTGGATCTGATGCGTGACATCATCTTGGCCACAGACCTGGCGCATCACCTGCGCATCTTCAAAGATCTGCAGAGAATGGCTAATGGTGAGGAGTGTGTGTGTGTGTGTGTGTGTGAAATAGACTGATCCTTGTGTTTCCTCCCTGTAGTGGGCTATAACCCTAAAGGTGCCTACAGACCAAAGATCTGCGACGAGACGGGCTGCGACGTTCTAAAAACCTGGACGTTCTAAAAATCCAAAACTGCGATTAGACATGTTAACTCTTTTGCAACGGCTTGCAACTGCCTGCAACAACCTGCAACAATTGATTCATACCGCCGCAACTACTCTCTAAAACCGCTTCATCTCATTGCGGATCTTCGGTCTGAATTGGCCTTAAGAATCAGACTCACTTTCTTATAGTAATGGGCTTATTTCACACCTGAACATTCCGAGATTCTAAACCATTCCATGGTAGTAATCTGAACACTGAAATGCATTGAATTTATCCCCCTTTTTGACTTGAAAAAAATGGGTAGTAACATTCAAAACATGTCTAAATTTACTTTCTTTTTTTCAAGTCAGAAAGTTCAAAAAATTCAATGAATTTCAATGATATAATATTCAGTTTACTACCATGGAATGTTGGAGTCTTACCGTAATACCCTACCATAATACCCCTAATAGACTGACCGACCCCCTGTGTTTTTTACCATAATACCCCTAATAGACTGATCCCGGTCTTACCGTAATACCCTTAATAGACTCACCCTTGTGTTTTCTCCCTGCAGTAAGACCCCTAATAACTGACCCCTGTGTTTCTTACAGTATTACCCCTATGAGACTGACCCCTGTGTTACCTACCATAATACCCCTAATAGACTGACCCCCGTGTTTCCTACCATAATACCCCTAATAGTCTGATCCCAGTGTTCTCTCTCTGCAGTAATACCCCTAATAATAGACCCCTGTCTTTTCTTACAGTAATACCCCTAATAACTGACCCCTGTCTTTTCTTACAGTAATACCCCTAATAGACTGACCCCTGTGTTACCTACCATAATACCCCTAATAGACTGACACCTGTGTTTCTTACAGTATTACCCCTAAGAGACTGACCCCAGTCTTACAGTATTACCCCTAATAGACTGACCCCTGTGTTTCTTACAGTAATACCCCTAATAGACTGACCCCTGTGTTTCTTACAGTAATACCCCTAATAGACTGACCTCTGTGTTTCTCCCTGTAGTGGGCTATAACCCTAAGAATAGGACTCACCGTAGTCTGCTGCTGTGCCTACTGATGACATCATGCGACCTCTCCGACCAGACCAAGGGCTGGAAGACCACGCGCAAGATAGCGGTGTGTTTACTGACATTATAACACACACACACACACACACACAGGTGACCTCTCCGACCAGACCAAGGGCTGGAAGACCACGCGCAAGATAGCGGTGTGTTTACTGACATAATGATACATACACACACACACACACACACACACACACACACACACACACCTACACTGGTGAACTCTCCGACCAGACCAAGGGCTGGAAGACCACGCGCAAGATAGCGGTGTGTTTACTGACATAATGATACACACACACACACACACACACACACACACACACACACACACACACACACACACACACACAGGTGATCTCTCAGACCAGAACAATGACATCATCACTGAGAGTCCCATTATGACCTGTATCCTGTATTCCACTATATGATATGCAGTCCTATAATAATAATATCTGTTTTGAAATAAAATGGTTACATACTGTAAATAAATGTTTCTACATGTCCGTCTCTCGGCCATTCTCTCTCTCTCTCCATCTCTGTGCAGGAGCTGATCTACAAAGAGTTCTTTTCTCAAGGGGATTTGGTATGTGCGATAACTGTGTGTGTGTGTGGGTGTATGCAATAAG
>JAODXP020001128.1:0-21684 GCA_027497455.2 Sardinella longiceps | reverse complement strand
TGCCTAGAACCAGGGTATAAAATTAACTTTTTGACCCAAATGCCAATGGCAGGTAAGGCCTGATCATTTACCGGCCAAAAAAATATTTTTACTGGCCACTGAAAAAAAAAAAGTTTAGGATGCTTTTTAGAGCAACTTTACTTTTCTCTCAGGTGTCTCTGTAACAAAAGCTATAATACACCCAGGTTAAAAATGTATTTTATAGCAGATGGTCATCTAAATTCAACTACTAAGGCGCCTACTGGCTCCACTCATTTCATTTCATATTAATGACGAAAGTCATATCTCAGTAGTCTGCCAGTGGCAGGTAACTTGGTTTTTGTTACTAGCCAAACAAAATTTTTACCCGCATTTGGCCGGTGGCGGGTGCTAATTTTAAACCCTGCCTAGAACTCATTGGGATTGATAAATGACATAAAATGAGCCCCTTCGCGGGCTTGTCCGTGCCTCCTAGGTAGATATCACCCTTGCAAGATCCGGTTTGTTTTGGTAAGCAAGCAAGCTAGGTCAGGACTGGCAGTAATGCAATCAGTATGCGAACAATCTTTATCGTTGAGCGGTGGTGTCCATTTTGACAACAGACTCATTACCTGGGGTCCACTGATACTGTAGCTGCACTGTACCAGGAGCTAAGTCTGTCTTCCATCTTACATCCAAGCAGATGTAGCTCCTCAAATGTCTGCAAAGCTGTAACAGGACATTAACCACATTAAAAGGACTCTACAAAGGAATTTACACTATCAGCACTTGGTACAAGTAAGCAGTCCTAATAAAACTATTGTTTATCAGCACTATGAAATAATCTCACATTATACACATTACATTAATCATCACTTAAGGTCTTTGAGCAAGCCTTTCATTTAATGAACTTCACCCTGACTCTGCCCTTTGCAGCATGAATATCCTCGTGAAATCAGGTTACCACTGCAGGATTTTATTCTTACTGTAAACTCAGGCATTCAATGGGCCAGTCCTTGATGTGTCATGATCTATGTACGGGAAATCCATAATAAAAACACAAGAGATAATCCGTCATCATGAACATAACAACCTTCTGACCATGGATACTGATAAACGTTTTATGGAACATTAACCCACCATAACTAGAATCAAAATAGCCAAAGGTCACAGATAGATTAGCACATGAGCAGAAGAGCCTGAAGAGCCTGATTGTTATAAGCCCTATCAGTGAGAACAATTCTGAAATTCTGTCACCTTCAAGCAAATCTGTTGTCATTTCTGACTGTGCATTTTTGTGCTATGCTCTTGGTAGCTTTCCATGATATATAGAAGTGAAATTGAGCTTTTGGGTCAAACATTACTGTCAAAGGATTTGAAAGGGCTGAATCAGTTCAGTTTAAAAATGACAAACATATCATACTTGATTGATATTTAATTACATGTCAGTTGAACTCTGGACTATGGAAAGTAAGTTATACAAGACACTTAAGGACAAAAAAAACCCTGTAAAGTCATTGTCGCCATGTAAGGGATAGCAGCCAGTTGACAAGGGATAATATTATTGGACAAGCAAAATGGATTCCATGTCTGGTTGCTTTTAGGCCCATTGCCCTGAGCCTTTCTGCAGTGAATCATTATTAGTGAAATAACACTCCTTCACCTGTCACCCTCCAGCAAACAGCCAGCTTCTCTCTGTGTGACTGCACTGTGCCTAATTAAGCCACAGTAGGGCAAACAAGTGATGTGATGCCACATGTTGAGTCTGTATGAATCCCTGAGGCATTTCAAAGGTGTGAAACAAACACCCACAAGTCTTTCCCATATGTACAGTATCATGTAACAGGTCACTTTGTTTATGTTTCATGGTATAACAACAATTATTATTACTTCTGGAAATTGCTGATCCCTAGAGCAACCAAAAATTACCGTGTGAGTCATATCCATATTTTCTATGCATGCTATTTAAAGGATATATTTTTTATGTACTCCTGGGTTAAAATGTCAATACAAACAACTTCTTTAAGTTAGAGCCGTGTTTTTATTCTGAGTTAGAATATGAACTTGTAATCAGCCTGAGCATTAACTGACATAACCTACAACCCATCTGCATGAATTATATAATAAAATGAACGATTGTGTCAAATACTTTGGACCTCACCCTGGGCAATAAACTATCCAATAAACACCACTGACATCTAAACTTCTATTCTTTTCTTTGACACTATTCTTTTGTCCTGCACCTGACCTCAGTGAGATGAGATGTGCACACATTCATTTCAAAAGAACTTTACAAATGAACACACTTCTATAATAGCTTTATGTCTGCATTCTGTTAAAAACTGTAATGTAAACTTATAATTTTCCAATGATCACCATATGACGACATCACTGAGCAATGACCATGATAACCCACCCAACAAACACGCCCTTGCGGGGACCACATGGGTTGTTACGAGTGTGTTACGTTATTTCTTTTATACATGTTACATACTCATAGTGAGAGAATGGGTTTGTAATATGGGTCCATGCAGGTTTTCTTCTGGTAGTGTGGGCTAGTGTGGGCTATGGCCAGCCCCAACCAAACCCAAACAGGGCAAGTGTGGGCAGGCCCAGTTCAGGCCCAAGCCTTTGGGGTTTCCACGTGAGAGAAATCAAGTGGAAAAGAAATTGTCCACTGACTGGCGATTGAGAACGAGAAATATTTGAGGAGTTCAGATGCAAAACCCCCTAAACACCATTTTTGTGAAAACTGAGTTAATGATATTGTGTGAATCCTGTATAAATCTAGAATATGTAAATTAAATGTTTTTGTGAAAAAATAAAATAAAACCTGCTCCCCGCCGTGTCTAAAATATCTGTTTACAATCAAAACACTCTAAACGCCTGATAAAAAATGGCCTTTTTCTCAAAAAGTGGTCAAGTGGAGTTAGGGGGGTTTGCATCTGAACTCTTCATTTGCTTTGCAATTGGATGTCTACAGATTTCAGAGGTTAGGCAGCAACATTAGAATTGGCTGTTTTTGTAGCAAAGCAACCCACTGTGTATAATTGGTCGTGGGCTTGAATGGTATGGACACTGGACTCTTTTGGGCATGCAGTTCAGTTTCAGCTGTAACTGGTGCGGGAACCGGTTCCAAAACGTCTGGTTACTGTCGTAACCTCTGTTCTCTGAAGGAGAACACGAGACGTCACCTAGTGGGATATCGCCTCAGGGCGTACATTCCTACTGAACCCTTTTTAACCAATGCCTTTAAGGCAGCGCGCGCATGCGCCGTGTGAGGCGCTATAAATTGCCCTGCAACGCGCGCTTCTGCCTTTTTCACACTTGAAGCAAGCACAAGTGTACAAGGAGGCATAAATAGGTGACGTCTCGTGTTCTCCTTCAGAGAACAGAGGTTACGACAGTAACCAGACGTTCTCTTTCAGTCGAAGCACTTCGACGTCACCTAGTGGGACACGTATACCGCAGCGCCTCATTGTAAACGGTGCGAACGACCCAAAAACACAATCACAGTTCAACCTCAGTGGAACAACACGATCTATTTGCCACAGTTCAATACACATGGAACATACACACGTATGGGCAATTTGCAGGGCTAAGTGGGACTGAGCAAGCCATGGCGTGCACTAACACCCACATCAATTAATGCCGGCACACAGCACGGTAATGCACGTGAATGTCAATAATATGGGCTGAACAAGCGACGCGTGTTAGCCACATACAAACATAGCAGTTCAATAAACATGAAACACTCACGTTCACGGTGGATTCCCACCGGCAGACAGGACAGAGGAGGCGACAGGCGTGCTTGTCATATCCAAATTGTAGTAGCGGGCGAAGGTATTACCACTGGCCCAGCTAGCCGACTGACAGACATCTTCCACCGAAACGCCTTTCCAAATAGCCCAGGACGCTGCCATACTCCTGGTGGAGTGAGCTCGTAATCCGTTTGGGGGCTGGTGTCCTGTAGACTCATAAGCCAGTCCGATTGCATCCACGAGCCAATGAGCCAGCCTCTGTTTCGATAGCGCGCGTCCCAACGCTTGCGAACCGAAACAAACAAACAACTGCTCCGTCTTCCTGAAAGAGAGAGTGCGTTCCACATATATTTTCAATGCCCTAACGGGACATAAAAATTGCAACTCTGGCGCCCTCTGCAGGGTAGCTGCGTCTACTGCCGGTAGCTCAATCACTCTAGACCTAAAGGTGGAGGTGAGCACTTTAGGCTGGTAGAACGGATTAGGGTGTAGCACTACTTTTGAGTCTCCAGTCGCAAACTGTATGCATGACGGGTTTACCGAGAGAGCGGTGAGATCGCCAACACGCTTCACTGACGTTAAAGCAAGTAGCAGCGCAGTCTTTAGAGAAAGCAGTTTCAGGCTGACGTCGGACAGAGGCTCGAATGGCTCAGCAGCGAGAGCCCTCATCACAAGCGAAAGATCCCACAACGGGACAGACACAGAGCGGGGTGGGCGTAAACGCCGCGCGCCTTTCAGGAACCGAGACGCCAGTGGGTGGGCACCTGGGGTCACACCATTCCAACCAGTGTGGCAGGCAGAGATAGCCGCCAAATAAACCTTCAATGTCGAAAAGGCACGGCCCTGTTCAAACATGTCTTGAAGGAATGTCAGGATAATTTCAATAGCACAGTCGAATGGGTTATAGCCACGCATTTCACACCATGAAGCAAAAACACGCCATTTCAAAGTATAAAGCGACCTAGTCGAGGGCGCTCTAGAACTCTGAATTGTCTCCACAACTGAAGCGGGTAAACCGCGAATTAACAAACGTTCCCGTTCAGGGGCCAGGCCACCAGCTGCCATCGTCCGGGAGCCGGGTGCCACACCATCCCCTTCGCTTGAGACAGCAGGTCTCTGCGGAGAGGCAGAGTCCAAGGATCTCCGTGGAGGAGCGAAATTAGGTCTGCGAACCATGTCTGTGTTGGCCACTTGGGGGCAATCAAGACTAGGGAATGTTTCTCCGCTCTCACTCTCTCTAATACCACCGGTATAAGCGCTATCGGGGGAAAAGCATAAAGTAGAGTGTCGGGCCATGGATGTGCGAACGCATCCGCGCCCAGGGGGGGATTGTCGTTGGTTATTGAAAACCATAGTTGGCAATGAGCATTCTCCTTTGTTGCAAAGAGGTCTACCGTCGCTTCCCCGAACATTTTCCAAATCATCTGAATCACGTCTGGGTGAATTCTCCACTCGCCTGCTTGTGGGCCGCCTCTCGAGAGGAGGTCTGCACCGCAGTTCATAACGCCGGGCAGGTGGGCTGCGCGGAGGGATAGTAGGTGGCGATGAGACCACATTAGGATTTTCCGTGCTAGGTGACACATCTGAGCTGAACGTAGCCCCCCCTGTCGATTTATGTATGCCACCGTGGCCGTGTTGTCTGTCCTCACCAAAACATGGGATCCTGACAGCCGCAGTGAGAAGTGCCTCAGTGCAATGAATACCGTCAGTAGTTCCAGGACATTGATATGGAGGCGACTCTGCGCCACTGTCCACTGGCCGCTGACCGAGAAGCCCTCGCACACGGCTCCCCAGCCCGTGAGAGAGGCATCGGTCATTAACACACGTCTGCGAGTGACCGGGCCAAGCGGGACCCCGGTCCGTAACCATGTGCTGTCTCTCCACTGTGACAGAGCCTGCCAGCATTCGGGGGTCACTGTGAGCACTTTGTTCCTGTCTTTCTTCGGATGAAAGCGCTGTTTTAAGAACCATCGCTGCACTGGTCTCATGTGCAGGAGACCTAGTGGCAGTGCTGCTGCTGCTGCAGCCAGTAGCCCCAGCAATCTCTGACATAAGTGTACACTGACGCGTGCACCCACGCGAAACCGAGCTACGCAAGCTTTGATGGACAGCTGGCGTTTTTTGACAAGCGTGCAATGTTCGTGTTGGAGTCCAGGGTGAGACCGAGAAAGTCCACCTGTTGGCTGGGGGACAGGGAGCTCTTTGCGTAATTCACTCTCAAGCCCAGGCGCTGGAGATGTGACAGTGTGAGTGATATGTGGCTGCGTAGCGTTTCCCGCGACTCCGCCAGGATCGCCCAGTCGTCGATATAGTTGAGGATGCGAATTCCTCGTCTTCGAAGCGGGGAAATGGCAGCTTCCACGCATTTTGAAAATGTTCTGGGCGAGAGTGAAAGTCCAAATGGTAGAACTTGGAACTGGTAAACGTTGCCCTCGAACGCAAACCTCAGAAACTTTCTGTGTCTGGGTGTCACGCCCACATGAAAAAACGCATCCTTCAGGTCGAGCGTCGCAAGCCAGTTGCGCTGGCGAACGCACCTGATTATCTGTCTCTGAGTGAGCATGCGGAACGGGAGATCTTTTAGATGGCTGTTCAGATGTCTCAGATCTAGGATAGGTCTCATGCCTCCGTCCTTTTTTGGCACCACAAAGTAGCGGTTGTAAAAACCGGTCATCCAGTTTGAATGGGGAACTACAGTGATCGCCTCTTTCATAAGGAGATCCTGTATTTCTCCGCGCAGAACCACCGCCTGGCTCGGGGAAACCACTGAGTGTATGATGCCATTGAAGTGAGGTGGGGGGCGTGCAAACTGTAGAACATAGCCCGTCGAAATTGTTCGAAGGACCCATGTTGAGTTCGTGCACTCGCGCCATGCGTTCAGGCATTGCGCCGGGTTCGCTGGCGTTGTCACTGAGCCTCCGCTTGCGGGTGCGTCGCGTGACGCGTGAGCCCGCGTCGTCTCCCCCTCCTCTATCGAGAGAAGGGGGCTCATAGTTCGTGTCACTGACAGGGATTGTTCTACCTCTATGTGAGAGCCCCGAGCTACATGGGAGACTGGGGGAGAGAGAAATGGCTGAGTTATTATGACCACTGCTGGGGCATAAGCCTTTATTGATAAAGAGGTCTGCTCTCGAGACAGGGAGTGACAGGGGTGTGTGTTTGTGCGCAGCTGACTGAGAGGTGCTTGTGTAACACTGCTGTGGTACCCAGTTAACGTGTGACGGGGTGTGACACAGCATTGGATTTTTGTTTCGACATTTCAGTGGCGTATTGGGCGCTCCCGACATGCTCGGTGGGGAGGAGGCAACGTGAGGTAGAACAGGCATGTGAATGCGTGTGTTTCCTATCGGATTAATAATGTCAGGAACGTTGTTCACCACCCTGGGGCCGTGGTCCAGATGAACGGGACCGAGACCTATGTTTGCGTGGGGTCCATCCTCTGCCTGCCTGCGCCGGGGGCGGAGGTGGGTTCTGAGCAGACGCCGAGAGTGCGGGTGTGTCTAGCCGCACTTTGGGTCGTGGATGAGACGGGGGAGGGCGCTGGAACACCCGTGCCTGTTGCTGCTGCTGAGGAGGCGGACGAGAGTGAGGAGGTCTGCCCGAACGAAACTGTCGAACTTCCCTGCGTGGCAGCAGATTGCGCAGAGCTGCAGAATCCTTTTGAGCTGCTTCAAAACGGTCCCTCATTGCTCCCACAGCAGCGCCGAAGAGGCCATTCGGAGTCATCGGTGCATCTAACAGGGGAACTTTCTCTCTGTCAGGGATGTTAGCCAGGTTGAGCCATAGATGGCGCTCGAGCGCCACCAGATAACCCATGGCTTTGCCTTGAGCCTGAGCTGTGAATTTCGTCAGACGCAGAGCTAAGTCGGTTGCTTTTCGAAGCTCGACCACCACGGCCGGCGTGACGTCAGAGCCAAGCTGCTGGAGTAGCTGGGCTTGATAAACCTGAAGCAACGCTGCGGTGTTGAGAGTACTGCAAGCCTGTCCAACACATGCATAAGCCTTTGCCCCTAAACTGGCGGTGGTTTTACACGGCTTAGTCGGGAGCACCGGGCGCCCCTGCCAGGGCGATGAAGAGGGGGAAAGATAGGAAGCCAACGATTCCTCCATCGGGGGCATAGCTCCAAATCCGCACTCCTCTCCACCATGCAGACTGACGAACGGAGCGGCGCCTTGAGTAGTCACTCTGTTGGTGAACGGGTGTGCCCACGCTTTCTGTACCTCAGTCACTAGGTCTGGAAAGACCGGTAGCGAGCGAAAACGTTGAGACGGGCGAGCATCATAGAAACAACCATCGAGCCTAGAATGAGAGGCGGGAGGGGGTTCGGCCACGAAATATCCAGTGCTCTCACAGCTTTTTCCACGAGGTCGTGAAGCTCACTAGCTAGCGGGGCCGTCCTGGGGAGGCACGCACATCGCTCGCGGGCTCACTCACAGAAGAGATGCGGTCATCCATCTCTTCTTCTTCCTCCCTCGGGTCCGCCAGGCTCTCTCTATCGGAGGCATGAAGCGAGACCAAATCCTCCCCGGAGTCGAAGGATAAATCCATGCCAGCAGCTGTTGCTATGCGGGCAGCCGGACCTACAAAGTCGACCGGGGATGCGTGGGGGCTACCACGTGTGCAGCTAGAGCGGGTGGGAGAGCTCGGTGGCTGTCCCCTACCGCTAGCTGCTAGCGGCTGTGCGGAGGATAGAGGTTCGTCGTCCGCTGATTCAGCGCACATGGCCGCACGAAATCTCAGAGTCGATGGCTTCATCACCGCGCAGTGTGGGCACTCTCCAGGCAGGCAGAGGGCTGCCTGAGCGTGGTCCAGACCCAAGCAGAGCAGGCAGTGAGCATGGCCATCAGCGAGCGGGATAAACTTCCCGCACGTGCATCTCTTGGTCACAGACGCCATGATAGCCGCGGCGCGGGTGGTCATAGTCTGTGAGAAAAAAGCACAGTTATTACCAGGTGGTAACACAGTAGTAATTAAATTCGATGTAATCCAGAAATAAAGATAATCCAAGACGGCTCAACCAGGGGCGAAAGCCTGCTGCACGAGGAGCTCTATCAGTCTTGGAAGAAGTCACTGGGTTCGAAGTAGTCGCTGTAGCGCTGAAAGGTGAAAAAGGCAGAAGCGCGCGTTGCAGGGCAATTTATAGCGCTCACACGGCGCATGCGCGCGCTGCCTTAAAGGCATTGGTTAAAAGGGTTCAGTAGGAATGTACGCCCTGAGGCGATATCCCACTAGGTGACGTCGAAGTGCTTCGACTGAAAGAGAACCAGGTTTGCTGGTCTGAAAACAGCAAAGTTGGCAGCCCAGAATTAGGCCATTGTCCCCAGAAATGCCATGTGGCAATGACAGCCTAATGAGGGCTGCCATTGCAGGGCAAGTACTGTGGGGCCAGTTGGGTGCTTTCCCGATTAGCAAGCCCTCCTGAGTCCACCAGGGGGCCCTATGCTTGCCCAAGGTGTTCCCAAAGGGCTAATATCACTGGACTGACAAAGTGTTGTACGTTGTTTTCATATACAGCATCATTGCCATTTATTAGTCCTGTTTATCTCTTCATAAAAACCTTAAGCTACTACCCCTAAAGGACTCTGCAGACCTCATGCCTTATCCCTTCTCTCACACTAAATTGGTCAATAAATGAGGGCAGTTAATGTAACCCTCTGCTGATTAGGGGTGGGAATTGATAGGATTTTATCAATGTGGATGCCACCATCAAATCGACTAATTCTTTATCAGTTCTCTTATAACTGTTTAGACTAGAGCAGGGGTGGACAATAATATTTTGGCCGGATGATAACAGTCAACCGCTTGATGCCGGTAAAAGCAAGTCTCAAACCAGTAGCCCTCTTCACTCTCTTCATAGGACACAGGCTAACATGTAGGGTTTTTGTATTTCATGAATACAAATTTAATAAATCAGGCCGATAATCTAAGTCACCTTGGCTAAAAGAGAAGTTATTCTATTTTGGGAAGGCTCCACGAGCCAGATTAAATAGTTCAACGGGCTGCATGTGGCCCCCAGAACTTATTTTTCATAGGCCTGGTTTAGAGGGTAGCTAAACAGATTTTCAGCCCTATAGTATAATGTAAAATACTTGATGCTTTTTCAAATTTGCTTTGAGACAGACTAAGCATGATCTGATAATTATTCCAGTATTGATAAGAAGTATTGATAATGTCTGTAGTGATAATGTGATAATGTCTAGTGAATTTATGCATTAAATTCTCAGTTTTACTTGATTCTGGTTCTTGATCCCTCCCCAACTGCTGACATTACTCAAAGGAGTAGGCTACTGCGTTGCTGATGTCACTTTGTCATGGGAAATCTCACACACTCTCTGACATAAAACATAAACACTCTCAGTAAGGTCAGACACTCTCAGACCCTCCACCAGCACATCAAAGGAATGGAGTGATGCTCTTAGTCATATTTTTATCACTGACCTTTCAATGCATTTCATTATTAGCTTTTTTATATCTATGGAAACCACTGGCTTTGTGGAATACAATGTACAATATTGCTTTCCATCAAGCAATGCATCATGTGTTAAAGAAGTGCGTTCTCGATCGGCAATGATTATCATGTACTCATTTTTTGCAGCACTTTCAATGTGTACTGTGTTTTTGAATCTGCTGGTCATCATCTCTATCTCCCACTTCAAGCAGCTCCACACTCCAAGCAACCTGCTTATTCTCTCTCTGGCTGTGTCAGACTTTGTGGTTGGATTTGTTGTGATGCCGATTGAAAGCATCAGATTAATTGAAAACTGCTGGTATTTTGGTGTAATGTTTTGTTCGCTATTTCCATTTATTCTGTATGTAGTTGTCTCTGCATCGCTTGGTAATTTGGTCTTTATATCAATTGACAGGTACATAGCTATACGTGCTCCCTTAAGATACCATTCAAAAGTTACAAATCAAAAACCTATGGTCTGTATATTTCTCAGCTGGTTTTGCTCTATTGTATATGCTGTGATCAATTTACATGACCATTTGCAACACCCAGTTGTTCATACATCATGCTATGGACATTGCATTGTTGTCACAGATTACACAATAGCTGTCATTGATCTCATAATTACTTTTCTTAGTCCATGCAGCGTCATGATCGCGTTATATATCAGAATATTTAACACAGCCAGAAAACAAATTAAACTCATCTCAGTTGTGAGTTCTAACACCTGCCACCACACTAAAGATCTGGTAGCAAAAAAATCGGAGCGAAAGGCTGCAAAGACTTTAGGGGTAGTAGTTTTGGTGTATTTGATTTGCTGGATTCCATATTACATTTGTATCCTTACAGAAAGCAGTGTCTCCTCCGCATCAGTGACTCTAAATATTTTCAGCTGTTTCATGTATATTAATTCTTGTATAAATCCTGTCATTTATGCTCTTTTCTACCCATGGTTCAAAACATCAGTTCAACACATCTTGACACTTAAAATAATGGATACATCATCATCTCTTAAAAATCTGTTCCCAGAGAATCAATAGTTTAATGAAATAATGTGACTTTTAACATTTCTATATAATATTCAAATTGAAATGCTGTGAGCGACTTTTTCTGTTGTGCGATTCCTTCGAAATGAAAAAATATAAAGGAAATGAATGTTACAGGTAAAATAGCTGTTCATATCGACTGGGATCCTGGGTTTTTCAGTGGACTGGCTGGGGTTCTCAACAGGCTGCTGATTCTTTTAGGTCAATGGTGTTTTTTGCCCCTAACTTCATCTTCCAGGCAGCACAGCTTAAAAGGAACTACCTGAACCCTAAACCTAACCCCCTAAATTAGGGGGAGTTCTGCATTGAGGGCAGAGCTGCCTGGAAGGCACGGTTGAGGGCAAAAAATAATAGAACATTCTTTTGTGATAGATCACATTTTATGCAATGGTTGTATTCAGTCTCTCTCTTTGTTTCCCTTAATACAATATAATAAAATAATACATTTTGGTTATTTCTTTTCCCCAGACAATGATATTGACAAAAATAAACATGGTAAAAGTTCTGTAATGTACGGTGTATAGAAAAGTGCTTCCTAACAATGTAAGCTTCTTTAAAAATGTAATGTGTGAAAATTACAAGTTAACCTAGGCCTATCTAAAATGTATTGCAATTATTTCAATTACCCTAACTATGCGTAACAAATTTGAGTACTTTGATTATGGTCTGTCCCGTGTGAAACCACCTACACCTAACACTTTAACTACAACACTGACTACAAAATCCTTTTAACCATAGACAGCAGTGCTGGACTTCAACCTCACCTCAACACCAATTTACTGCCATTTTATGGCTATTTGACATCACTGAATATGCAGTTGTTTCTTTGTGTGAGAATGGCTCTGCATGTTTGCTCACTAAAGCCAATTTTTCTTTCAGCTAGGCGTATGTAATTTAGCTTCTGACCCTGTAGGCCTCCTCACAACTGCAGATCAGACATGTTATAGGCAGTGGATCCAAGAGCAAGTGGGCAGTGTTGCCATGTCAAACATGATAGGAGAACCTATTATATGTAGGCCTATACTGAACAATGCTAAAACCTAGAGCAACTCAGAATTGCTATGTGTGTCATTTAGAGGATGTGTTATTTAAAGGATATTTTTTTATTTGTATGTCAATACAAACAACTTCTCAAAGTGACAGTCATGTTTTTGTTCTGTGTCTTTGTGAGGCCTTAAGCAGAATTTAACTTGGGGACCCTTCACCACCACCTCACCTAAAATCGACCAAGAATATGCCCGCTCATTAACAAAAATTAACATCAGAGTTCGTCTCAGGAGGTTTTGCTCCATTCAATATTCATTTAAGAGCAAATAAGCTAACTATAATGCAGATTGTTTTTGTTTGTTTTTTTTATTTGGGAAAATGAATGTTCAAAATTCACATCTTTCTTTTATGATCATGAAAACATCAGTTGATGTAGACTAATAGAATCCTAGACCCTCATTTAAGTCCTGTCTTTTACCTTAAAGGTGAATTCAGTTTTTTAAACTCATTTAGACCCTTTTGTGGTGTGTCTAGGATAAATTAGAATGGTTGACACCGAAAATTTGACTATTTGTCCTGTGTCGGCTATTTGGCTAATTTAGATTCGTCCCTGACCGGAAATGGCTTTGTGCATTTGGAATCCTGTTAAAATCAACATTTGTTTCAAATAACATGCAACTCACATCGTGGTTAATGTTGTTCCAAGATGTTCCAAAATGTGTTTTGTGCCGAAATACTGTTCCTGTCAATTTATGTAGCATTTTGTAAAACCCATAATTTAGATAATGCTACATAAAGAACAGAAACGCTATTTCAGCATGAAACTTGTCGCCTCTAGCACTAGGCCAAAAATCTAGTAGCCCAGAGATGGCACCAGTTCGTCCAGGCTCATGATGTTGTGAAAGAAATTAGCCGTGGCAAACCTTGGCCTAACCTGGCCCGACAGTGTGAAGGCAGCTACCTTCTGCTGATTTATTATACTATTGAGATGAGTCTGTTTATCTAATAAAGATGACGCTAAAACTTCTAAGCTATTGTGAGCACACACATGCTTAAAATCTTAGTCTAACCAGTGTGTGATTGTGTCAACAGTGCAGGCCTGACAACAAGTAATCTCTCTGCTTCACCATCCAACGACAATCAAGAGAAGGCTTTGTGGCAGTCCAATCAAACCTGGAAGTGCATCTTGTCTTTTCCTTGGCCACATTGGCCATCCAAACTGCTGTCAGACCTGACAAAACAGTGCACTCTCAGATTTGAGAATCACTGACGTTTGTGTGCTGGTTAAGATCCTGGTTGATTTACAGGTCAGCCTGGTGACTAGCACTTTACTGAACTCTACTGAGGGGGGGTGGGGGGGGGGTGTCGTCCTAACACACACTCACAGAGTTAGGCCTACAGTATAGCCCTATAAACTCCTCAAGTAAATTCTGATGTTGGTAAAATAGCCTTTTATTTCTTTGCACCAACAAAATGAAACAAGCTACAAAAACTATTCAAATAAGAACATCTTGCGCCAGTACACAGATTAAATGCAGTACTTGAGTACATGTATGTGTAGACGTATTTAACAGTGTGCTTTATTATTATTCCTTCTGCTGATTGTTTGCCACATACAGTAATGCACAAGCACAGTCAACGTGAGTTTAGAATGCCGCAGCAATATAGAACAAAATGCTCAGCTGTGCAATCTTAATCAAGGACTAGAACCTGTCCAGTTCAAATACAATGTTTGTGTGACCTACAATATGTAGGTCACACAAACATATAAACAAACCTATAATTACTTAGCTGTGTAGCACCACCTAGTGAAACAAAAATGCAAGAACTAGGCACTTCGGCTACCAATATTTTGTGACAAGGACAAGTGAACTACATGGAATTTGACATGTAGAATCACTATGACAATGCTAGTGCCACTTGACCTATTTTATGAAAGATTTGTCTGCGAGCCAGATGCAACCATCAAAAGAGCCACATCTGGCTCGCGAGCCATAGGTTCCCTACCCCTGTTTTATGTGTGAAAAAGAATCAAGATCATTGTAACTGTAAACTGGAAGAAATCAAAAAGGTGTGGGGAATCATATACTGATGAACAGGTTTGAAGACAACAAACAATTGGCCAAGGAGCACAACAGACTTTAAAAATGGGGTAAAGTTGTATTAAAAACAAGCAGGTGTTGGGGTTCTATGATGCTGTGATAAAAAAAATAAAATAAAAAAACCACAAATGTAGGCTAGTGCATGAAGGAAGTCTGTACTGGCTGCTCAATAGTCATTTTCATTCTGAATGTTAAACGTTTAACTTGACTGCATTCATTTCCCCTTACTCTTTCTTGAATGAGGAAATACAAGTGATGATATTTAGTTGTCCTTTATTTTTGCACATATACTTCCATATAGAAATATCAACTCCATAACAGTCCCACGTCAGATACTGTACATCTCTGCTGTTCACACAATATCATGCACAGGCTGTTGACAAAATGCAACACCCAATGTCCAAGCAATTGCCATTATCATCATCTGGACTATCTGACAAATATACTTGCCACATTTGCAGAGAGTGGGTCTTACAGAGTAAGTTTTAGTGATCGGAATGACTATACTACTAAATAAATAGTAAGAAAAAAAACTCTCTCTATGCAATTTAACTACATGTCATACAATAGCATTTCTATGTAGGTGACAAATAAACTTTTGAATCTTGATTGACTGCTAGCATGAGACAGTGGCATGTGGATTGCTTTGCACAATCACAGAACTACAACATTTTGTTGTATTCTAAATTGTTATTATTTACTAAGTTTTACAAACATAAATGCATTGCCTCTAGAGTGCTACTTTCTTAATATTAAATATATTTCAGGGATTCTTGAGATAAGGGACAAAACTACTTTTTAAATCTTCCAAAAAAAAATTAATAATTCATACATTTTGACTAGACACATATATAAACACAGGTCTTAGCCAACCAACCATGTGAAGGAACAGGTTTACAATGTTAGATTTTTTTGTAAAAAACAGCTTTTGTTGATGTTATAATACGATATGTGTCAACTCCGTCAGACATCTAAAAAGTCATTTTATTTTAATTTGATCAATCCAACTACCATACTAAGTCATTAGGGATGTAATTACTGGAGGGTTTTAACAGACTAAAGCAGTTAAATGCATTTTATACTTTTATATTATCATTTTTCAGGACTTTGGAAAACCAAACTTTGAAAAATTTCCATTTTGTACATTCCAAATTAGAAATAAACATACATATTTGTAGTTTCAATGCAAATGAGACATTGATACATGTTGTTCAGTTGGTGTTTAATATATTAGAACAATAATGTTTTAAAAAGTAACATTGTTTTCTAAAAAAAGCTGGAAAAGCATTTTTTTCGGAGTTGACGAACATGACGGAGTTGACAAAAAAACTGTAAATTAGAAAAATTAAGCATTGGAAATGCTTCATTGTGAAGTTGATGTTGTCCATTATGGTTATTATTTGCAAAAATAGTTTTTAGGGGAACATTTTAACTCAATTAGCATAAACGTCAACTCCGTCAGCTAGCACAATCTGACGGAGTTGACCAAAATCTAATGGAGTTGATGCCTTACGGAGTTGACAAAATTGCTACTTTTTTTCTTGCTGTTCAAAACTTGTAAATTGAAGACACCTGGCTTTTCCCCAGTAGACAACTGACTCTGCAACCTAAATAAAACTGGCAATATTTCTTTCATATTTTATAATTAAGGTTATTATAGCCAACTGACGGTGTTGACAAATTAAAGGTGTGACGGCAATTAGATCCCCATTGTGTGTTCAAAATATTATAGCAAACAAACTTTTAAAATTTCACCTGTGCTACTTTTGCATCCACCAAAAAATAGGAAGTGCATAAGAGGGCCTGTGGTAAACAGTTTAACATAATTTGCCTGATTTATTCAGGATTTTAAAAAATACTGACGGAGTTGACTCAAAGTGAGGACACCACTTTGATAAGCACATTTTAGTTGAAAATAAAATTGAATGCTCTCTTAATGTCATTTGTGGTATTTTATGAAAGCATACAATTCATTTGGTATGAATATTTCCTACATCTATTGCATTTGAAAACACTTTTTCCAGTGTTTTACACTGAGACCTCTTGATGAGGACAGGATAAATAACATGGATTTTCAGGCGCAGTGCCACTATTTTACCAGATAAATATCAAATGAGTTTGAAATGCATAAAATTAATGTCATGAGTATACACAGAACCTCAACACTAACCTTGTGATGCTCTGTTGATTTTTTAACTCCTTAATTTTGGGCAGTTATCGACATTTTTATATGGAGGACATGTTTTGTCCCTAATCTCAAGAATCACTGATTTACAAAAATAATTTTTAATCTTTATTTGAAGGCTGTTTTAGAAACCTTTTAGAGGGCCTTGCTGTGGATGGCTCAATATCACAAACACAGTTTTTTTTGTGTCAAAATAAACCTACAAATCATTTACCCCCTATATGTATTATATATATAAAGTTCCTGAACAATAGCAAGCTTATTTCACAGGTGTGAGTCAGGTCACTGCGGTAACAGATGCAGATGGGATGATGAGTGTCGGATCTTTAAAGTAACAATAAGCCTCACAGATGCCTTAAACCATGGGTAAAACAAAGCATAGATAAGAGGGTTTACAAATGAATTCATGTACATGATCCATGATAAAGCATACACAGCAACTGAAGTACTGGCTTGTGTTAGAATGCTAATGTAGTAAGGGATCCAGCATATGAGATAAACAAAAACCACAATCCCAAGTGTTTTAGCTGCTTTTATATCAGAGCTTTTTGAGATGCTCCCTGATCGGGCATTTATGGCCTTTGCCTGATTTCTGGCCACAGAAAATATAATTACGTATAGAGTGAACAGTATGGAGCATGGTAGTATAAAGGAGAATACAAGGTCGATAATGCCCCACGAAAAATCAATTAGCAGCAAACATTCTCCAAGACAGCCACTTTGTCTCTCAGGGTTGTACATATTCCCATTTACATTCAAAAGAGTTAAGTTATACAGAGCAGAGCTGAGCCAGCCTATTACAATACATCCCACAGATTTTCCAGTTGTCATAGTGGATGCATAGAAAAAAGGCTTGCAAACAGCCAAATAACGATCAATAGCAATGAACACTAAATGCCCAAGTGATGCTGACACAACTATGGTTAGTATAGCTGGATAAAAGCTACAAAGATGCTCACCAAGAAACCAACAGGACTCAACTACTCGCATGCTTTCTATTGGCATCACAATTCCACCAATTATTAAATCAGCCACAGCCAAGGACAGAATGAACAGGTTGGTTGGAGTCTGCAGCTGCTTAAAGTGAGAGATGGAGATAATAACCAGTAGGTTCAGAAAAACTGTGAACACTGATATTGATGAAAAGAAAACATACATGATGATATATTCATGTCTTGTCCGAGCCTTACGAATGCAAGATAAGTTGCTGTGGGGGAAACAGTATTCCACAATGCCATGTTTACTATCTGCAAAGAATTCCATTTGACAATAAACTTATTTTAAAAGAAAATGTTTGATAACAAGTTGCCCTTTACATTAGTAAAGTTACATCAAGTAAAAAGTCTCCTGACTTCACAATGTAATGAGATTTAAGTAAAAATGTCTTTGGTGTTGTCCTCTGTCAGTATTTGTCCTCTCCTATATCTTATCAGTCTGTGTTGCTCTTTTATATACAATGAGCACAAACTCCACCTCAACAAATTTTCAGGAAAACATTTTGAATTGTAGCTTTTCTCTGTTCCACTGGGTGGTGTTACTGACCCTTCTATTCAGATTAGCACGGCTATTCAAAGGGCTGCATTTAATGCAACTTGTCCTAAGCCAAGGGGCCTCAGCCACTAATGGACTTGGAACTGGTATTGGGACACCTTGGCATATGTTAACTCTAACAAAGTGCATAATAGGAAATTTGACTAAGCAGTGGTACACACTAACAACTTTGATCAGTGTGGTGGGGGGGCTGTACTACATCTAATGATGCTGAAAGTACATAGCTGTCTTCCTGGCAGTACTATCGGAGTAGGACTTGATATTGCCTGCATACTGCTTGGCTGGAATGTTAACATAGTGTTGGGAAAGATACTCAGAAAATTAGTCAATTAAGCTATTAGTGACTCCACATCAGATGAAGCTTTACTACAGTAAAGCTACATGAGAACCAAATTTAGCAAGCAAAAACATATTAAAAAGTAGCTTGTTACATGCAAAGCTACTTTATTTAATAAAGATCTACCTTTATGCTAATATTTTTTTTAGTGACCTGGTCTCTCCAGACACACAACTAAAGAATATGTGATTGTGCTTTTATAAGGTAAAACATTTACTTATAACCTTGTGGTGTTATTTCCACGCTCCTGATCTTAGAATGTGCATGTGGGAGCTTTATTGAGTCCTGGAAAAGTCAGATATTCCTATGGATTTATGCATGATATGCAGTCTTGTGATGCTTACAGCTTTTTGCACTATTTACTTGTATTTCTTAATAAACGTAAAACAAAAAGAGAGGAAATTTGTGTTCTCTGTGTTTACAATACTTTTTTGTAAATAATATTATATCACTTGGAAAACGTATTATTCCCTCTCAAATGGTATTGTATGGAGCATTTGTAGGATGAATTGCGGAGCTAAGTTTGTGGGTTGCTACCATAAAAATGTGCCAACAGCCACAGTTGAACACTGCTTAAAATAGTTTACAGGAGACTGTGACATAAGTGAAGCCTTGAATATGGAGCCCCATAGGTGATGGGGTGTGTGGTCCCTCTCAGAAAAGAAATTACCTCACCAAAGTCAGAAAGGGGGGAGGGGGAGTGACCAACCAATCCAGGTCACGACTTTATGCAACATAGCCTATGCAATCTTGTAGGTCTAGCATAAATGCTGGTACCATCAGTAGGTAGACATTGGCACTGTAAGAAACATCACCACCTAGGGTACCTGACCAGCACTACACAAAGAAAAGAAGTAGACCTGCTTTTCATTGTGGCTGATACAGTGATTTTAAAGGGATGATTTTTGATGTGGTTAATCTGTTTTTATGGGTAATTTAGATATTTTGGTTAACACAATCAGTTAAATGTTATTTAATGGGTATGGATGAATCTTTGGAAGTGGAATACTGTTATCCTTTGCATAATGCATCATGTATGAAACGTCATAGAGCCACATATGAGTATGTTTTGATGTATTTCATCTTTTCTGTGATGTCAGTAATCACAGTGTTTGTAAATCTGCTGGTGATCATTTCTATCACCCACTTCAAGCAGCTCCACACTCCGACCAACCTACTCATCCTCTCTCTGTCTGTCACAGATCTTTTAGTAGGACTTATTGTGATTCCAGTAGATGCTATAAAGCTGACAGACACGTGTTGGTATTTTGGACAGGAATTTTGTTTCATCTTCCAATGCATTGTGTATGCTTTGCTTTCGTCCTCTCTTGGACATTTAGTGTTGATTGCTGTTGACCGGTATGTTGCTATCTGTGATCCTCTGCTTTATAGTCAAAAAATAACTGTAAACAAGACACTTGTCTCTATAAGCCTTATTTGGATGTGTTCAGTTCTGTATAACCTGGTATTGCTGCACTGTAACAGGATTATTAACTTCTCTGGGGATCATGGTGTCTGCCATGGCCAATGTTTTCTTTACATTAGTTTTGAATGGGGGACGTTTGATCTCATCATTTCTTTCATTGTCCCTTGTGCAGTAATGATCACTTTATATCTGCGGATTTTCCAGGTGGCAACCCACCAAGCCAATTTCATTAACACAGTATCTGCTGGCGTTGGCTATGCAGATGATGACACCAAAGTGTTGAAGAAATCAGAGGGCAAAGCAGCAAAAACACTTGGAGTTGTAGTGGCTGTTTATTTGCTCTGCTGGATACCATATTATCTCTGTCTGCTCACTGCTGATAGCAGTGAATCATCAGCACTTACTATAACACTTCTCACATGGATTCTATACCTTAATTCTTGTATGAATCCTCTCATCTATGCTTTGTTTTATACATGGTTTAAAACAGCAGTAAAGCACATATTAACATTAAAGATACTTGAATCTTCCTCTTCATTTATAAATGTGATGTCAGAAAATAATAAATTATGAAAATCTCATTGTTAATCAAGTTAATTAAGTTGTCTTTTCCAGTCTGATTATTCCCCAGTAGCATTACCAGATGTCTGCACTTTACTTTTTATTCTCACTTCCCTATACATTTGAACAGAAATATCTGTACTTTCAGCTTCTTGTGATATTTTTTAAAAAATTAATTAGAAACATATAAAGTATATATTCATTAATTCATTCATTATGATTATGCTATTTCATTTTTCATGTTACCATTTCTTTTGTTGTTTACTTGGACTTTCCTGCCAGCAGTAGTCAATAGACAGTTAATGTCCATGGCATGTTTTAACCTAAACTTTTGTGATACCTTAACATATGCATTTTGACAATTCAGCTTGCACTTTTGTTTGAAATTTTGCAACACACTGATTTTGAAACATACCTGAGACATTTGGTAAGCTGTCAAATAAAAACAACTGAGACATGAAATAGTTATTTTTGAATTATGATGGAATGATTATGGGCGCCAATCAAATAGCAACTATATACAGTTAAGTCATGCTGAAAGTGACATTGGTACATTAAGTCAGTGACCATAAAAGTACCAAAAAGAGATGGTTTGTATAATGTATGTGAGTGTGGTGCCACTGTTTCTGGTATTCAAATGAAGCATGTGTACTGTAGATGTGCAAGTCCTTCCAAGGCAAGTCCCTTCACTCAGCAGCAGTTTTTTGTTGTTTTATTGGATAACAACAAATGCAGGCCCTGTCTAATGAATAGGGAGATATTCATACCTCCAGATTGGCAAATTAAATTCACTTTAAAAGGAGTGAATCCTTGTTTCTTTGCCTTACAAACTGGCAACATACGTTTTTACCTTCGCCAAGGAGGTTATGTTTTCGCCGGTGTGTGTCTGTGTGTCTCGAAAAAGTACAGCACGGATTTGGATTAAATTTTTGGACGTGTGTATTGGGACAAATAAGAACTGATTCGATTTTGGTGGTGATCGGTGATCCAGAACACCATCTGGAATTTATTTTGTGACCACATTGCCTTGGTGGAGGTCTGCGCTCTCTGAGTGCTTGTCTAGTTTAAATTATGTGTCTACTCCTATTAAACTGTCAGTGATATTAGTTGTAGTACATTTTGATGAAGAATTGAGAAGTTCTGACCTACAATTAAACGTGAGCAATTTAAGCAGTGGACAATAACTGCAATACTGTCTTTTAGATGTGTCAAGATAAAAATCACATTTGTTTGATAAAGATACTAGGTGATGTAGGTGTAATAAATTTAGAAAATTTTACAAAAATTATAATAGAGCATAGTCAACATGACATACAATTTG
>JAODXP020001127.1:0-22276 GCA_027497455.2 Sardinella longiceps | reverse complement strand
TCTTTCAGTGTTGGCTGTGGTTTCGCTATTTGGTCTGCCTAACTAAAAAAAATCTGTCATTCTCCATCAACAGTGCATAGGAATGTGAACACAGCTACGGGTTGATTCTCTGGAGAACTCCTTTAAGGAAGTCTTGCTGAGGCAGCTTTGCATTTTGAATTCATTTTGCATTCTGTTCCTGAAACCTGAACCAGTTGGACGAGTTGCTCCCAACCATTTTCATAATTCTGCCTAAGGCTAATGAGAGACAGTAGTGTGTGTGTGTGTGTGTGTGTGTGTGTGTATAAAGGAGGCCAGTTAACTGGGCTGCAGTACATGTAAATCCTCATCACCCAATTCCTTGGGCGTTTCTAACGGCCGAGTTAGAAGCTCGGGATTTTAGCTCAGTGGTTAGAGCATCTGACTCCCCTGCCGGGAGTTTGTAGTTTGTAGGGTGGTGGATTTGAGTCCGGTGTGCGGCGCGGACCGCTACCGGCTACCAGTGTTGGGCATGTTACTTTTAAAAAGTAATTAATTACAATTAAAAGTTACTTCTCCAAAAAAGTAACTCTGTTACTTGAAAGGCACCATCAAGTCTGCAAGAAGTCCTGTAGTTAGTAGAGAGGTTGGAGGCATGTTGCTAATTTTAAGTCGTATGGTATCAATTTTGTCAAAGTCGTCACTGCTGAGGTGACTTGGAATGGACTGAGTTACTTCAGTCTTGCTTTTTGTCAAACGTGATTTGTGTTGAAGAGGAATTTTGGATTATCTTTGTGTTCATGTATAAGCGAGGAATAATAAGCTGTTTTAGCATTGTTCAGTGCAGTCTTGTATTCTTTCAGGCTATCTCTCCAGGCAATGCGAAATACTTTGAGTTTAGTGGTGAGCCATTTCCTTTCTAGTCTGCGTGCAGCCTGTTTTAATGTACGTGTATGTGTGGTGTACCAAGGGGCAGTTTTTCTTTTCTTTTTCTTTTTAAGTGGAGCAATTAAGTCAAGTGTTGAATGTAATGTGTTCATAACTTGATCTGTAAATTGATCGATGTTTGTTGGTGATGGGATAGTCCACCTACACGGTCTCCCTCAGTGTTGGATGTTTCTAATACGACTCAATAATTAATCTGTTTCTTCTCTATATAAAGTTGTCCCCCCCCCCCACACACACACACACAGTCATGTTGGTACACCTGAAATCAGGCATGGCGCCTAAATTATTATCTAGGATCTACTACTAGGATTGTGCCTAAACCTGATCCACAATCAACCGTGCATGCATCAGGTTAGTCTACACACACGCACACACTTCCTTTACAAGTAAGCAACCCTGTCCCTCACAACTCCATGTAATTCTTCATTTCACAATGCTATGCACCTTTTTACAAAAACATGAAACTACACTAGTGTTGTTTCTGAAAAACTACAACAGAAAAATAAATCATTCAATTTGACACGTTAAGAGAAACTGAATAAATGCATTAATTGACTGAACATGGGGTTGGGCCAAGTGGTAGACACGCCTTCCCTGGCAAGTAAAAGTCTAGGTACTGTATCAGAGCCATTAGTCAGTGCAGGTGAGCTAAAGACTTTTACGGTTAAATTGGTCATTCTTTCTTAAAACATAATCTTTGCTGAAGTGTGTCTTCAGCAAGAAAGTGTACGGGGAGAGAAGCCTATAGACACTTAGTCTGGTTAATCCGGTAAGACATAATTCTTTTTTTTTTTCTCTTTTTGTTCTTTTCTTGCTTGGTATTCCAGTGGCATGCCTTTCTCTGGCAGTGATTTATTATTTCAATGAGTGACTGTCTGTATGTCTGCTTCGTCATGGTACAGTTCCACCAGAGCCCATGAAAGGTTCTTAGTACAGCACAGGTTTGGATGAAATTTTTGGACAATGTGTGTATTGGGACAAGAAAGAACTGATTCGATTTTGGTGGAGATCGGTGATCTAAAACATGATATGGAATTTATATTGTGGTTGTGACATTGCCTGGTGGAGTTTTGCGCTTTCTGAGCGCTTTTCTAGCTTAGCTTAGCAGCTCGGCAGCTAGAAGGAATGGATGAAATGTGTTGAAAACGGTGCCACTGATAGATATCTTTGGAAATGAGGTGTGACATACCAGGGATGGGCAACTACTATCATGGTAAAGAGGACCACAATTTTTCATTGTCACCATCAGAGGGCCACATGACGGTACACTTCGAGTATTCAGATATGGATAGCCTACCTGAACTAGATCCAATATCACCACTGAATTTTCACATACCCCTATCTGTCAGCGTTGGCTGTGGTTTCGCTATTTGGTTTGCCTTACACAACATACTTTCATTCTCATAGCTATCAATAGTGCATAGATAGCAATGTGAACAGGGCTAGGGGTTGATTCACGCTGGTTTAAAAAGGCAAAACATGTGATCGCATCCAACCTGTATACTGGCTTTTACAAGCGAAGTTTTTAAGAATTCAATGCCTCACCAGACTTATCCAAAGTGCCAATAAATAACCTTATCTCCCGCGTGCATCTTCCTTTGGAAGAAGCACTCAAATTAAAGGCAGTTTGTGCAGTTTTTATAACACATTCTCGTTTCCTGAGTTAAAGCTGTCTCTTAACAATGTTTTTAAGGATTAATAAACAAAGGGTGATTGATTTTAAGCGTTGAAGTTGCTGCAGTTTGCTCATTCGAATATCATCACCAGCTCAGATTCAGTAGTCTACCCCATTTTCATGCGTCACGGAACCTGCTGCTTGAGCCTGCCCAACCCCTTTAACCCTTTATACCACCTGTGTCTGACAAAAGTCCTGTAGGCCTAAATATTAACCATTGAATCAACCTTTTTGTTTGTAAGCAACGGCGCCCTTCGCACATCTAACCCAAGATAAAAAATAATTATTTTACGTTGCAACTGTATAGCTCTAAGTAGTAAAAATGACACTTACTAGTTATTTGTTTACAAACCGAATTCCAAAATAGTTAGGACACTGCACAAATTGTGAATAAAAGTAGAATCCAATAATTTACAAATCTCATAAACCTACATTTTATTCACAATAGAATATAGATAACATGGTAAATGTTGAAAGTGATACATTTTGAAATGTTATGCCAAATATTGGCTCATTGTGGTTCTACACATCCCAAAATAGTTGGGACAGGTAGCAATAAGAGGCCAGAAAAATAAAATCAACATATAAGGGACAGCTGGAGGACCCATATGGAACTTATTTGGTCAATTGGCAACATTATTGGGTATGAAAAGAGCCTCCCAAAGTGGCAGTGTCTCTCAGAAGTCAAGATGGGCAGAGGATCACCAGTTCCCCAAATGCTGCGGCAAAAAGGTGCAAGATCAGAAAGGAGTTTCTCAGACTAAAATTACAAGAGTTTGATATCATCATCTGCTGTGCATATCATCATCCAACGTTTCAGAGAATCTGGAACCATCTCTATGCATAAGGGTCAAGGCCAGAAAACCGTACTGGATGCCTGTGATCATCGGGTCCTTAGACGGCACTGCATCACATACAGGAATGCTGCTGTGATGGAAATCACAAATTAGGCTCAGGAATACTTCCAGAAAACATTGTTGGTGAACACAAGTAAACAACTGTTCTGTGGTCAGACAAAACAAAATTCAAAGTTAATTTTTGAATTTGTGTTATTGTTTGTGTTATTTGTTGTTATTGTGTTAGCGCTCAATTCAGAAGGCTGCATCTCTGATGGTAAGGGGTTGCATGAATGCGTGTGGCATGGCCAGCTTACTCATGTGGAAAGGCACCATCAAGTCTGCAGTCCAGATCTTTCACCCATAGAAAACTTTTGGTGCATCATACATAGGAAGACATGACAAAGAAGACCTAAGACAGTTGAGCAACTAGAAGCCTAAATTAGACAAGAATGGAACATCCCAGACGTTTGCAGACTGTTATAAAAAGAAGAGGGAATGCCACACAGTAAACATAGCCTTGTCCCAACTTGTCCCATGAAATTGAATCTGAATAACATTGAAATTTGAAACTTCCACAACACTGCATTCTGTTTTTAGTCTCAATTTGTAAAGTGTCCCAACTATTTCGGAATTCAATTTGTAGTTAATTGCTTTATTTAATGGCAGGCCTTTATTATTTTGGTTTATTTTCAACAGTTTTTTATATATATATTATATACATTCAGGAAGTGTGTGTGTGTGTGTGTCTGTATGTGTTGCACAAGTAGCCTATACTTCTTTGACCGGTTCAGTAAACACACAATGAGTGGGAGTGAAACCATCAGCACATTTGCATGAGCATCCATAGTGATTGGGTATTTGTGTAGAGTAAGAATCAGCCCTTGACACACACAGACACAGATACACACAGAATTATGAAAATGGATGGGAACAACTTGTTCAACTGGTTTAGGTTTCAGGAACAGAAAGCAAAACGCAAAGCTGGCTCAGCAAGACTTCTTACCAGGTTAATATAGGTCCTTGTCCGACCTGGCGTAAACTTAAGTTCCTAATGGTATTCTGCATGACGGATGGACTATTTATTTTATTCAAAACAACCACTGTATCTTTAAACATTATCACACCCGAAGTAAAAATGAATTTGCTTACGCTGGCCTAATCACAGGCATCGTCTCTATTATTCACAGCCCCCGGGATGAATGCTACGTCCTTGCCAAGTAATGCCGTTCAGATTTTTTTTTTTTTTTTTTTTTAATCACCATCAACAAGAAAGACAAGAGAAAAGGCCCATTGTTTGATTAGTCACAATGAACAGAAAGTGGTGAAATAGATATCTGATATATGTACTGTAAGGTGGTATAACAGCTGCCGATGTGTCCCGATAGAAGGTAATAATGGACTAAGTGGAGGCAAAGAACAGCTGGATGGCACAGCCAAAGGATAGGTTTGCCTCCACTAAGTCCATTATTACCTTATATCGGGACACCTTGAAGCCGCTATCCCGCTTATCACCTGGCGTTTTAAACATAAAAGAAATCTGTGGCTCCGTTTTGCAAGAAGTTAACCTGTTCGGTTGTGGTACTATTTTCATATGAAAGAAGATCCACAAGGCTGCTTTCTAAAGAGCAGTTTTTACCTGACAAACGTTACAGGTGTCCTGTTATCTAGAAATAATGGACACCCTGACAGTCAATCAGAAAACAGTATTCCATACCACCAGGTGATAATAACATTTCGTTCCAGGTCCCAGATTTCAACCTAAAGGAGAAATGGTTAGCTCTGGTGCAAAAGCATGGCAAAGATGATGTGGAATATCCAGAAAACATGTTGGGTTTGCTGCATTTCATAAAAAGCCACAGCGGGTGAGAAAATACTAAAGTGTCCCTGATGGAAGTCTGTGACAAAGTTGTCTGCAAATTTGCAATTTTGCCTTGCCCTGCTACTTCTAACTGCTAAGTTGGAAACCTGGGTTTTTTTCAGCTCAGTGGGTAGAACGTTCGAATCCCGTGCCCATGTTTTTGTTGTAGTTGACATGGTGGCAGGTTCAAGACCCAAGTACAGTGACAACAACCCTGGCTACACCATCACTTAGGTTGAAAGCTAGACAAAGCAATGTGTTGATTGTACTACTGTTGGTTCTGAAAGGTAGCATGTTCTTATTGTTGAACGAGTTGGGAATAATGTTGACAACAACGTTGCCCTCCTGTTTGCATTTGCAGTTATAAATTCTGCAACACTTGTAACCTGCTTGTGCGCCATACCATCGAGTAATTTCCCCTCTGAGTTTCCAATGTTACTAAATAATCAAATGATGTGAACTCAGCCCTCCCATCGAGTTCCTCAGCATCTCCACCCTTTTCACAGGGTAAAGTGGTTAGGGGGTGCAGTTACAATTTATCAGCCAGTTGACTCCAGACCCACTTTATCTCAGGCACTGATTTCATTACTTATTTATTTCAGTAAAGCAGGCATGAAGGAAATCAATGTTATGTTCCCGGACCTCATTGTAACAGTTTACAAGTATGCAAAGGAGAAAAAGTGGGACATTCTGTAAGTAGTCAAGTAGACTAGTGACATAAAATGGCTGAGTGATATTCTTGTTATATACATATGATATGACAACCTTCATTACATTCTACAGTAAACTGGACACTGCAGCCAAAGCCCCAACACAGAAGAGAAAAGCAGATACTGCAACTACAAGTCAAGCAGCTGAAGCTCCTCCTGCAAAGAAAAATAGTGATACGCCACTACAAAGTAAGACCATTTATTACTTTTTACAGAACAATGCATTGTCTCAATAAATTAGAATATTGTTGGAAAAGTTATTGCTAAACAAATAGCATAATCATGGCCTTGAAGAATGGCCTTAGGTTTTCCTATTAATTTCTTATACTGGCGCTTCAAATACCCCTGTTGGAAGGCCCAGACATACAAAAGCAATTGACACTGGAATGACACCTAAAATAGTTATTAGCAAAAAGAATGAAGAAATTACCAGCTATTTACTAGAGCATGAAAAAGCACATAGTAGATTTTTTGGTCTTAGCCCTGGAGCCATAGAAAAGTCTTGAAAATGTCCTGCATCATGGCATGATTTTTGTTTGATAGCCCAATGGTTAATGTTGTCCGTCCATGTTCCAAAATAATTATCACCATAGCGAAACAGTTCCTAATCAGCAAAATTTATTTACCTTTTAGTTGTGCTAGTTGGTATTACTACACCAAAAAATAGTTCCAGAATGTTCAAAAATTCCATGTAAAACGTTGACATAAGCTGTATTTCTAATGCAGATGTAAATGAAAGGTTTAAAGGAATAGTTAAAGTCAAAGCGAACTTTATTGTCAATCAAGCACTGCAACAGTACATTGCACGCAGACTGAAATTGCATTTCTCAAAGCTCTAAATGTGCAGTTAAAATTAAGACATACAACTAAGGTGTATATAAGACATCACAATTACTAGACATAAAGTGCAAAGATATCAAGATATCAGGCATGGTAATAATAGATAACAGTAACATATAACAGACAACATAACAGACATTATGAGCATACATTTTGGACTGTCAGTGTTTCAGAAGTCTTGAGGTATGTTACTGGAGTGCAAAACCTGAGTTAACAAGGTGCAAGTGAGGCAAAGTGCATGGTGCAAGTAGCAGCATGGAGATGAAGTCTGTAAACATTTGTGTAGGAGAGTGTTCATAGAATAGTTGGTCTTGGTTGTGTGTGTGTGTGTGTGGGGGGGGGGTTACGGTCTTGCTCTCTGGAGTGAGTTCAGCAGTCTGATGGCTTGTGGGAAGCTGTGGCGCTTACCAGATGGTAGGATGGTGAACAGTGCGTGTGAGGGGTGGGTAGTGGCTTTGATGATGTTGAGGGGTCTTCTTTACTTGCGTTTTTCTAGTATGGCATCCTCAATCTCAGTTGAGTCTCAGTGCATGTGTTGTCCTGGTCTGGCAAACCCCAATGTTAGCTTTAGCTTAGCATAGGCGCTGGAAGGTAATGTTGCCAGATAGCAAAAGCTAAAATTGGGGTTTGCCAGACCAGGACAACACATGCACTGAGACTCTAAATGAGCCAAATATCTGATACAGGACCAATCATCAAAATGTTGGTGTCGATGATTCTATTTCATTCTAGGCAATCAAGAAAAGGGTCTAAACATGTTTTAAAAACATTGAACTTCACATTTAATAATCGTTGTGTTGTCTTGTTTTTCAGGGTCTGCAGGTGATGAGAACAAAGGGTCAGCTTTTCTCACTACACACAAAGCGGATCTGGAGAAACGTATGAATATCATAAACATCCTGAGCCACCTGCAGCAGAAGGGAGTTCTTAGTAACCTAGAGTGGGAGCAAGTGGAGTCCAAGTCCACAAACCGAGAAAAGAACCTTACTTTACTCACTGTGATAGAAAATAAAGGAGCCAAGGCCCGACAGGTGTTCTATGAGGTTTTAAAGGAGAATGATAAATTCCTGGTGGAAGACCTTGAAGGCTATGTCTAGATTCTCAGAGGTTGTACATGAGGCTGACCCAGAACTGCTGTATCAGGGTTAGGTGGATGGGGTTTGATTAACGATTCACCAGTGGCATTTTGAATAACTAGCTACTTATGATATACTACTGACATTTTTTGTTATGATGATGATGTTATACTTTTTACTTTCTTTCTACTATAAAGTACCTTACACACAAATACTGTATATATTTCCTTATGAGCTTTTTAAGATGGCACTGTGGGAAGGCCTATGTCGCAGCTATTTAAATATTTTTGCTGGTTACTTGTACTTGTAGGCCTACTAAAAAGTGAAACTACAAGTAACCAGCAAAATATGTACAAGTACTCAACTAAAAGTAAAAGTACCACATCAACAAACTTACTTACAGGGCAACTTCAGTCAATTTAAACAAGAGCTCTATAGCTCAAGCTAACCATATAATAACCATCCTCTATAAGTGGTTACTGATTAACTTATTAACATCAGTATGCAATTAGACAGTTAAGTAACAGTAATTAACAGAACATTTACAGCATAGTTATTTAGTTAGTAAGTTAGGTAACACTTTATTTTAAGGATCACATATTAGCCCCTAATACATACCTAATTAATGGCTGTATTAGTGACAAGGCATGTGTTAAGCAACATCAATCATTGTTTAGACATGAATTCAGATATTTCTTGTTCTGAGTTAGGCCTTTGTTCTTGAAATTATCTTAAGGACCTAGTGCCTAATTCATCATGAAAAAGAAATTTGAATACATGCCTAACAAATAGCTGATGTTGCTTAATACATGCTTTACAAGTCACTAATACAAACATCACTTAGGCAAGCATTAGTGCCTAACATGTGATCCTTAAAGAGCTTATGAAATGAAAATCCATCTATTGTTCACATGAAATTTTTGTCTTTCTAAAACTTTCAATCCAACTTCATATCAATTTTCGGGGCAGAACTTGTTAAAACGGCAACTTAAAAGTGTGCCTTTGGTGCGACATTAAGTATTGGGCCGTGATGTCAGAGGGTGGACACGCTTCGTTTGATAGTAACCTTGGGCTGGCTGCGAAAACAACATACCTTTGATGGACCCATATCTCATAAACACTTCTGAAGCATATTTCCACTTAATCTTCAGACAAACCAAGCTAGGGACCAGATGTTCAGAGTCTATTAATACTAACTATGATGTCCGTTTTATATTTAAATAACTTGAAAGAGATCGACAAGTATAAATGCACCATACAGTAGTGGCCAGTTCTTTCACATGCGGTTAAGCTATGTAACGTTAGCACCTAACATACAAACACTTCTAAAGCATATTTCGACTTAAATTTCAGACAAACCAAGCTAGGGACCAGATGTACAAAGTCTATACATACTAACCATGATGTCCAGAAATAAGCAACATATTGATTACCTGAGAAAAGCTGGAAGGAAGGACTGAATAATCTACATTTCTAAGGTTGGTTAACTACATATCAATAAGCTAAACGTAACACTTAGCTACTGATTAGCAGCTAGTTCTACAGATTGTCAATTGGTACCACACCGACACTACTAACGCTCAAATACAAGATCTAGGACAGTCTCATCGCTGTACAGCGACACTAATCTCTAAACATACTCCGCTTCAGGGTCTACAGTATCGGGACGAATAGATAGGCCATTTAGCAGAGTGGTATTGGATCCCGGTATGCTAACGTTACTTGGTTTAGGGATCGGTGGGGCTATGCCGTGCAACTATGCCTATGAGATGGATGCAAGTTACACACTACCTTTCCAAGCTATTAAACCCAAGAGAAACTCATATTTCGTGTTTGGTTCTGGCAACACTGTACAGCTAGGCTTAGTACTAGGGTGTTACAAGGTAGGCTAATGTCAGAGTGCTTAGAACAGGAAGAGAATCCATAGCACTGCTATCTCTGGTAATGTGGCAGTCAGACTCACGTTGCGCCCGAGCAGTTGGAGGGACTATCTCCGTCGGCAGTGGCACACCAGAGATGTCTACAGGGAACTGCTTGTGGTAATAGAAGTCTCCTATTCCCAACCATGCCTGCGATCTCCACATTCTTGGTAAAACAGGAGGGGTGGAAATACGTACGGAGCACAACACCGATGTTGAGGTCACTTCAAAATCATGCTGATGCTTCCATACAAACTGTATCCACAGTGCTCTCTTTTAGCCTTCTCCTTGCCTTTCGGAAACTTGTGCAGAGAGATGCCTTCAGTAAGCTGCTATTCTTGCAACTAGCACCATTTGGCCCCCCAGCAACACAATATTTTTCACCTTGCTTTGCTTTAGTAGCCAGACACCACCATTTCAAATTGGTCTACTAGAACTTGGAGTTGGAGCGTGTCCACCCTATGACGTCACGCATGTCGCACAAAAAGACAAAATATTGCTCTTTTAGAGCACGTTTCTATGGTACAGAGCAAGTGTACGACTAAAAGTTCTACAACTCCCTAAATTTGAAGGTTGTTTTGCCTTCTACACAAGCAATGCATACCTTTCTAGGCCATATTGTATACAGATTGTCACGATTCTTCCTAGCAATAGGGTTTTGGAACCCAAGTGCAGGCAAAAAGGCAAACAAGAGACTTGAGACTAGAGAACTAGAGACTTTAGACTTGAGATACACTCAGTTTACTTGAGACACGAAGACAACGAAGAACATGACAAACACACAATGACACGGCAAGGAGCACAGGAAACACAAGGGCTTAAATACACAGGACTTAACAAGGCACAGGAGGGCAGGGAACAAATGACAACAAGAGGCAGGTGAACACGAGACTAGAAACAATAATCAAATCATGAGGCACAGGTGAGGGGCAAAGACACTAGAAACTCAAGAACTAGGAACTAAAACAGGAAACACAAGGATCACATGACAAACCAGGAACTAGATGGTCACGTGACAAACTAGGAAGACACAGGAGATACACAGGGGGCTTGGACACCAGGAAAACAGAAGCACATGGAACACAGGAAGACTAGAAACTGAACACATGAAACTAGGAACTCAGACAAAGACCACAGGAGAGACTAGACATAAACTAAAGACACAAGAAACTAGAAACACAGAGACTAGAGACAAAGACAAGTCCAAAACCCTAACACAGATATTACTACCTTGTGCTCACTATCAACAATGTGCTAATTAGGGAGTTAGAGATTTTCCTAATTAGGGAGTTTCTGTTTTCTGTTTCCTCATACTCAAGACTATGTTAATTTGATGTCACGCAAAAACTTCTTGAATGTGAAATAAACTGTGAGGATATGTTTTCTGATATGTGTGTGCATGTGTGTCTGTAAATGAAGTATGGGAATGTTTTCTAATTTGTGTGTGCGTGTGTGTCTGTAAATGAAGTGTGAGGATGTGTTTTATATGTGAGTATGTGTATAGACTTAAACTCCCCCAAAGACACAAGAGGGAAACTATACCACCAACAGGCACAAGAGAAAAACTACACCCCTTATTTGTAAAATAGGGAAGGTCCAGTATCAGTAAAAGTAAATAAAATATTTGTATTGGCCTTATAAATTAGTGGTTAAAGTGGGATATGGCAGGTGGGGGGACGCTCAAATTTTGTGTGCGCTTCAAAGAAAAATGACTTGTCCTGGTCGGCTATGGTAATGTAACTGACATTCTATTAAGTCTAGTACACTTTTAATCATATATAATTTTTGATTAAAAACAAGGCCAAGTGTACCACTGTAAAGCATCCCTTTTTCTTTGGTAGTCCCAGTCTTGGTAGTCCATCAAAGTCGTTAAAGGTGGGGTATGTGATCAGGAAAAACGTTTTGAGAAAACTAGGCAGTTGTTATGTGATTAAGCCTCGTTTGAAGAAGTGTCCAATAAAGCCTGAAGTCGTTCCACTTAAACAATTCAGCTGCATATCATCAGAATTAAAGGTCCCATATTACGAAAAATATTTTTTTATGGCTTTTGAACGTGCTTCTTGGGTCTTTACTGCCTCTACACACACTTTAAGTTTGATAAAAAGCCTCAATTGTTAAAATAGACAATTTACACGGTTAGTAACTGTTCTGCTGCTGTGTGCTTAAACCACCTGCATAGAATTGTCCTAACTATGTATGTCACAGGGTAAGTTGGGTGGGGTCCCACAACATTGGCAGCTACGTAAGCAGCTGAGGGCAATGAGAATGGATAATTGCAAGAGAGAGAGACCCCGTTTACACAAATTCTGATAACCTCAAAGACGCACATGTATCTCTACGGTTGCACCTCTCTGTTACACTTACCCAAAGGTGAAGACGGAGCATGTCAAGAACTCTGGGCAAGGTGGAGATGTCGGAGAACTCCGTCTTCAGACATTTGTGTCACCGGAGCTTTAGCACCAAAGACAGTTGGAGCAAGCGAGAAGCACCTACGTTCGCGCGTATGTAATGGAGGCCAGCTAGCTCGGCGGTAGTACGTGTAAATCTTCATCACCCAATTCCATGGGCGCTTCTAACACGCTGAGTTAGAAGCTCAATCTTTAGCTCAGTTGGTTAGAGCGTTCCACTCTCACGCCGGGAGTTTGTAGCTTGCGGGGTGGCGGGTTCGAGACCCGTGTGCGGTGCGGACCGCCACCGGCTACATTCAATGGAGCAGCTCTAACCAACTGAGCTAAAGCCAGAGCTTCTAACTCCACGTGTTGGAAGTGCCCGTGGAATTGGGTGATGAGATTTACATGTACTACCACCGAACTAGCTGGCCTCCGTTACAATCACTCCCATCTGGGTCACGGCACCAATGTAACCGGTGGCGGTCCGCACAGCACACGGGTCTCGAACCCGCCACCCCAAGCTACAAACTCCCGGCGTGGGAGTGGAACGCTCTAAACAACGCGTGTTAGACGCGTGTTAGAAACGCCCATGGATTGGGTGATGAGGATTTAACGTACTACCGCCGAGCTAGCCGGCCTACATTACACGTAGTAGTATCATAGTTCTATTTTCAGAAGGGCACCACAGTTTTCAATGATGTCAGGACTATTATCAATAAATCGTCTTTTTGGAGTTATGTTTTTTTTGGCATGTATCTTTCATATTCTGTAAGTGTTTAACATGATTTCAAGCTTAATGTTGTAAACGGTTGGTATTCCTTATCAGATGAACTTTGCTGCCAGGCATTAATAGCCTACTAAAAATTCAAGTTGTTAGCGAGCTAACGCTAGCAATCTAGCTAACGTAATGTTTTACATTTATATTTGAGATTTAATTTATTGACAGCCTGCGGGTAACGTTACTGAGTTCATTTTAAGTGGACAGAGCAAACATAAATGCCGTGTTGGAAAATGCGTACTGGGTACTACTGGTATACTGATCCTGGCATGAAGTAGTATGTCATATTCAGTATGTGGAAAATATGATTTTACCAGTATGCAAAAGTTTCCCGGATGGCATACTGATGGCGGCCAAATCGCCAGTATACAAGAGGTGCTCACTACTCGGATACTTCAATCCCATAATTCAACGCATTCTCGCAGTTCCCGCGATCTTTCCCCTCACAGGGTTTGGGGCTGAGCAATGGCGGACAGTAGTGGTGGTTTTGCTGAAACTTGAGTGACAATAAACTTAACTATTTTGAGGTATTTTTGACACACTAACCGTTTTATCTTGCACAATGTGCATATCTCTTGGACATATGACTGTTGTAAGTTGTGCTTTGCTTGTTTGTAAGAGAGATAATTTCGTTTCGTTAGCATTTGAGCAACTGAGCATGGCTTTACATTCAAATGCCAAACAAAAACGTCAGCTTGATTGATAACCATTAACTTCAATTGAGGGAAGCAAGCTTTTAAGGAGCGTGTCTATGTTCCCACAACCCTATATTCCCACAGCCCTATATTCTCACAGTTATAATTTCTTCAAAGTCGGGTACTATAGTCCCACATTTCTACCCCTGTCTGGTAGAGCCCCTGTGTAAGTTTGGTATTATTTGTGCTCAATGGTGCCTTCCAGGTAGTGGGGTTTAGTTTTGCATCCACATTCCACGATGATTTCATATTCATCCACCTCAGTGATCATTTGAAATCGACCTCAGCAATCATTTTTGGAATCTGTTTCAGAATCCTCCATTCTAATGTGAACGGAAGGGCTAACTGGATAAATATGACCTGTGTTGGTGTAAACATGCCCTTATCGGAACATATTGCTGTGGGAAAATAGGGTCTAATTTTTTTTTTTTAATCTTTGTAATGTGAGAGCATGCGGGGCTGTGGGAACATAGGGCTCAATTTTCCAAATTTCCTAAGAAAGGTCATGTTGAAATAAGACTTAGGCAATTATCCTAAGAGGCAAACGATATGCTACATGCTGCTTGTTCCTCAGCACACAGTGCGGCACACACACACTACTGGGGTTCATTCAGTGAGAACGTTACAATGTATTATGTTAAACATAAACAATGTCGGGCTGAACACACTGTTGTGTCATGTCAGTTCAGCAAAAATGGAAGCCCCTGATATCAGTCAAGGAAATAGCTTAACTGGACAACTGAACAACCTCAACAGTTTAAATACATCATTTGTTAATCTCAGAGAGTCCAATACACTTATATGTTGATAGGTGAACACCTCTGACACACCCATCAAACGAGAGCACTGGTGTGGTAGCTGGGCTCCGCCCTACTGGTGACGCAACGCCTTCGGCTCAGCTACACACAGCAGGGCCACGACCTCGTTCAAGTACATTCGGAGATCCCGCTACAGCCCACCCACTTTTTTGAGAACCAATCAACTTTGAGAAGCTCCAACGGCTCTCAGTCCTGTTCAAGCAATTCCCTTCGCGTCAGATACGTCAGAGGAAAGAGGGGTATGATTGGTTTGGCTTCGGCACAGCGTTTTCTAACATTGACCAGTAGCAAACCGAGGCATAGATACAGACGGCAAGTACGGTTAACGCCCCCAAAATGCGAGGGTGGAGTCAGCGTGGGGGATAACAGAGGCCAATTTAACATTATGGTGAATGGACAAGGTAGAGAAAGTTGCATTACAATAAAAGATCGCTAAGTAAAATTGAACAAAGTCCATATTAGATGTTTTGTCTAATCATGACCTGTTTGCCTACTTGTGTTTAGACTAAAATAATTTTTCCATCATTTGTTTATTGCAGTTACACTAACAGTAATGTCATGAGCCGTCTCTGCTCCTGTCAAAAGTAATGCAACTTTCAATCAGAAGTCTGATTAGCTCAGTTAAGCAAGCTAAAGTTACCTACATTTACTGTGGTGATCAATGAAGTTGGCTAGTTAGTTAACAAGCTAATGAAGCTAACAAACATCATCTAGATTGTCGTCAGTATCGCGTTTGGAGGGGTGTCAAGTTCAGAATTCTCAGTGTAACTTGTAGCTTAGCATGCCATTGACTCCTTCACTAATTTAGGGTTTGTTTTCCCCCACATGGGGGACACGAGGAGCTGATTTTATGGGCGTGCCCGGACTTGCCGTCTGTATCTATTTCAGGGAGGCGGGTCAACCATGCGTTTTGAGAAACGTTGTTATACGCAAGGAGGTTATATATAAACTGGAGACAACGACTAAGTCCCGCCCTCCATAGAACTGAATGGCCGAGGCTAGGCTAGTAAATGCGGTGAATTGACAGTCAACGCCATTGTGAACACTGGAGGTAACAGGCCAGGCCATGCCCATGCTGCCCATGCGCAAAGTTCCAAAGTTGGTAGTCCAAACAGTAGTCCTTCAGTCCAGATGGTGGTGATAATGCACCTAGTTTGTTTGCCATACAACACGAGGAAGAAAGTTCTGTCGAGAACGTGCCTGAAGTTTTTATAGCATTCATGACAGTACACTTTTTTCATAAGCTCCTCAAGAAATAAGCAAAGACTAACCAGAGATCATGAAATATTGCTTTTACTCTCCCCGGAGAAATAACATTTCGCATGTAACCGCCCACCAACTTGTAAGTGCATGAGTGCTCGTGCCCAGCATGACTCTCGTGCATGCGCTGGCATGGTTCGGATTGTGACTCCATACGTAAATATGGCGATGCTAAAGTGCTGCCGCTAATCTGCGCGTTCTTGACCCCCTGGTTATACGGGCTCCAGGGGGGTATTCCTGCAAAGTCGCTAATGATATCGGCGCTTATGTGATTAAGCCTCGTTTGAAGTAGCGTCAACTCAGAGATGAGGCTGAAGCCATTCCATCAACGCAAGTTAGCTGTGCCTGCCTTTCGTTAACTTAAACAAGGCTGCGTGCACGAGCTCAACACTAGACCTAAATAGGTGATTTAGGAATACCTGATGAACTGTCGTAAAATTAAGGCAGAACTAAAATAATTTTAAGAAAGAAACTTCGATATGCATACGTCATCTGTTGAATTTTGTGTGAAATAACTGAATATCACATACTGGCAATGCAGAAATTTGAGAAGGTGATTGAAAATATATTTTGAATCATAATGTTTGACCATTGCTTGTTGGAACAAATTGCCAGTCTCATGTTGTTCTGTCACAGCAGACTTGCACCTGCAACTGAAATCAATCAATCATTCAATTCAAGACGTAGCCTAGGCTACAACTCCAGACATCACGTGATGGGCCGGCATGACACGTCTCATGCATTTGTTTTTAATTCGTAACTAAAATGATTCCAAATAGATACTTCGAAATATCAATAGTCATTTAGTAAAAAGGGGAATTCATGCATGATCACAGTGTTTGCGAAACCTATCAAATTTTATTTGGTGGGAAAGATTATTAAGCAGGTGTATGGAACCTTTTTGGGTGACTTGATGGAATACCCCCCTGGTCAGACCAAAGTCTCGTAGAGCTTTGAAAGCAATCAGGCTACTGGTGTGGAGCATAACAGGCTAATTATGCAGTTAGGCTAGCATTACGCGCCGGTGCAAAACGTAGCGCTGTTCGTCAGATTCGTGCATAACTGGATACTTAAAGCAGAAGAGAAAATCGGCCATGGTGACCATGCTGCTTTGCAGCGTGAAATGACATAAGCCCATAGACCACACAAACTCAGCAGCTGCAACTCATCTTCTTCTTAATTAGGGTTCAGATTAAGCAGTGGAAAGCAATCACCTTAATTGGGATGTATGACTTCCTCATTTGAAGTGAAGTCCTGAAGGACTCATTTCTTTTCCTTAAAAGAGGTGAATATAAATATAAACAATTATGATAAACTGAAAGAAAGCCTCATGAACAGAAATCTGAGGACCGTTCAAAACCCTCCTCCATTTTTGAACGCCCTTTACCATTCCAGGCCAATAACATCGCTGGGTGATCGAATCAACGGTTCCTTCTAGCCCACATTGGTCTCCCGTATTCACACAGGAGAGAGGCCGTATCACTGCACTCAGTGTGGCAAGAGCTTCAGTCAAGTGAAGTTGAGTAGCATGCTAGTCCCTTATTGTTCTATGATAGTAGCATGCTAGTCCCTTATTGTTCTAGACACCTAAGGCAGGGGAAAAATTTGGCCATGGCCACCATGCTGCTCTGCTGAGTGAAGTGAACCTGCAACTCATCACACCAGGACTCTGATTCATGTTAACCTGCAAAAAGCAATGAAAGCATGTTAAAGAAAGTAACCACCTTAATTGGTATGTATGACTTCCTCATTTGAAGTGAAATTGATACAATCAATAGTAAACTAAGCCACACGAACAGAAATATGAGGACAGTTCAAAACCCTCCTCCATTTGCAAACGCCCTTTACCATTCCAGCCCATCTCTGGACGATCAAATCAACGGTTCCTTCTAGCCTACTTTGGTCTCCCGTATTCACACAGGAGAGAGGCCGTATCACTGCACTCAGTGTGGCAAGAGTTGCAGTCAAGTAAGTGGGTCATTTCAAATGATTAATATTTTTATTGTGCCTGTTACAGCAAAACTGAAGTTATCTATCTGATGGGCCTGTTTTCAGTACAAGTCCATTTATGTCAGACAGAAATCTGAGGACTTTTCAAAGCCCATTTACGAACGTCCTTCATCATTCCAGGTCAATAATATCGCTGGGCGATCAAATCAACGGTTCTCTCGTACCATTGCACTCATTGTGGCAAGAGCTTCACTCAAGAGGGTTGTTTTATGGGCCTGTTTTCAGTATACAAGTCAATTTATGTCAGACAGAAATCTGAAGATGATTCAAAACGCTCACCTTTTTCCGGATGTCCTTTTCCATTCCAGATCATTTTCCGAATGTCCTTTTCCATTCCAGATCATTAATACCAATGGGCGATCGAGTCAACGGTTCTCTCCATTCCACAGTGCTCTCGGCTCTGTGTTCACTGCCATACAAACTGACAAATATATTATTCGCCCAAGATGCATCTGTAACGGAGGCCAGCTAGCGTGGCTAGCTCGGCGGTAGTGTGTAAATCCTCATCACCCAATTCCATGGGCGCTTCTAACACGCTGAGTTAGAAGCTCGGGCTTTGGCTCAGTTGGTTAGAGCGTTCCACTCCCACGTCGAGAGTTTGTAGCTTGCGGGATGGCGGGTTTGAGACCCGTGTGCGGTTCGGACCGCCACCGGCTACATTGGTGCTGTGACCCGGATGGGAGTGAGGATTTGGAGGGTGAGTAACGGAGGCCAGCTAGCGTGGCTAGCTCGGCGGTAGTGTGTAAATCCTCATCACCCAATTCCATGGGCGCTTCTAACACGCTGAGTTAGGCCGTACTACCACTGCACTCAGAGTGTCAAGAGCTCCTCTCAAGAGGTTTGTTCATGGGCCTGTTTTCAGTACAAGTCCATTTATTCGCCCAAAATACACTAGCGCACTCACACAGGAGAGAGGCTGTGTTTGAACTTATTACAGCCATACTGAAGTTGGCCATCTCATGGGCCTGTTTTCGGTATGAGTTCATTTATGTCAGTCAGAAATCTGAGGACAGTTCAAAACCCTCACCCAGTTACAAATGTCTTTTTCCATCCCAGGTCAAAAATATTGCTGGGCGATCGAATCAATGGTTCTCTCCTCTCCACAGTGGCCTTCGTGTTCACTACCACACAAGCTAATAAATAGATTATTCGCCCAGAATACACCAGCGCACTCACACAGGAGAGAGGCCGTACCACTGCACTCATTGTGGCAAGAGCTTCAGTCTGAGGAGTGTTCCAAACCCTCACCCATTTCCGAATGTCTTTCAACCATTCCAGGTCAATAATGTCGCAAGCATTCTTTCTTTCCATTCCACAGTGGCCTCCCTTTTCACTGCCACACTACCTAATAAATATAGTATTTGCACTAGGTACGCCAGCACACTCACCCAGGATAGAGGCCGTACCTCTATTCTTGCGCCTGTTACAGACATAATGAAGTTGGCCGGTTTTCAGTACTTAGTACATTTGTCATTCATCAAAGAGCAAAAGGTTTCATAACTTCAAAGTCAAAGTAAACTTTAATATCCCAAAAGAGAAATTCAAGTGGTCAAGGTGCGTTTTTATAGATGTCTTAAGACAAGGAAGACGGATAGATAAATAAATAAAAGACTAATAAATACAGACACACACACACACACACACACATATCTTTGGTTCCTCACCACACAACTACCAGACACACACACACACACCACACACACAGCACCAGTCTTTCATGTACTATTCTGATTGCAGAGTAACATTTGGAGTAGACGTCATAAGATATTCATGAAACATTTACAACAATTTCAACAAGTGTTTTATTTTTTTAAGTGCAAGAACATCCACTACAAACCTGGCTACTATAGCCTGTACTGGGGCAACAATAAATTCTGAACCAAAAAATCTGGTTCTCCACATGGTTTCACATGGTTCAACAAAATAATGAAATTAAATAACTGAAAAACAATTAAAGAAAAGATCAAAATTCCTCCTCAGAACTGATCGTTATAGAGGCAGTGGAAGTGGTAAATTCAGGTACTCTTGGATCTGCAAAAAAATACACAAAAATAATGTAAATAAGCAACTGCCATTACTCATCACAATGAAGACAATTCCATAGAGTTTGGACCTTTTATCTAATCAATGTGTTTGCGTGATGTGAATGATTAGGTTAAGGATTTAACATACATTGAGGACCTCGAGTCTGAAGCTGTCTTTGGAGAACATCTTTGTCCTTTTTGAGTTCCTCCACCAACTCCTGAAGCATCCTTAGAGCAGACTGCTGTGTATAACTCAAAAAACTCACATAAGAAATTGATGGAGGATTTCTGAGGACATTAGACCAGGACTACTTGGAGCTGTGCACTTGGGGCTGTAACAGAATACAGTTACTCATAATTTGTATTCTGAAGATAGTATTCCTGTACATCATGCACTGTAAAAAACGATTTGTAATGGTTGCTTGAAAAATGTGTGGAAACTCGTTGCCTCACATGAGTTAAGTAACTATAACTTATCTTTTTCAAGTTAAAAGCACTTTACATCTAAAAAGGTAAGTTATAGTTACTCAACTCATTTGAGGCAACGAGTTTTCACACGTTTTCAAGTAACCATTACAAATCGTTTTTACAGTGTGTTCTGTACTCAACACTGATCTTAGACATACTAGTAACTTACCAATGAAAGGGAAACAATATTAAAGCTGTATTTGGCAAGTTTCCAAAAATTGCATAAAATATCTAGCCTGGCATGCCCTCCCAGTGACATAACACCTTCAGCGTTGCTGTTGCTGGTCTGGCCAGCTGCTGATCGGGCAGGACTTCTAATTCCCTAAACGGGAGAACTTCCCACCCTTGGTCGAGAACCAATCAACTATGAGCAGCTCCAATGGCTCTCAGTCCTGTTCAAGCAATTCCCTTCGCGTCACATACGTCAGAGGAAAGAGTGGTGTGATTGGTTTTGCTTCGGCACAGCATTTTCTAACATCGACCAGTAGCAAACCGAGGCATTTGAGGGAGACGGGTCAACCATGTGCTTTGAGAAACTGTTATAAGGGTTCTTGGTCAGACCAAAGTCTCGTAGAGCTTTGAAAGTCGATGGCAATCAGGCTAGAGAACGCACCCAAAGCCCATCAGTGTGGGGATCCCTGCAGACACAGACATGTGGATGGAGGACTCGATCTTGGTGGTGGTACTCCAGGTGGAGGACTTGGTCACGGTTCTGCTGTACTCAAACATCTCCTCTTGGTCCTCAGGCGTGTCCATGGTCTGGGGACGGTCTTCTGGGGGCGGGTTTACAGCGAAGCTGATTAGACGAGCTGTCCAATCGTTTCAAACCAGAACTGAATGCCCTCCCCCGCCCGCCCGCCCGCTTGCCCGCCCTATAATCGCGTCAGGTTAAAGAACCTCCAGAGCATGAATACGGCTGAACGGCAGTATTATGGTCGGCTATGTCAGGCTAAGAGAAGATACACAAGATGAAATGATTCATGGCATAAGGAGAATTCATTAATTGACGAACTGATGATGAGTTTTATTACTCCCTCTGGACCTACAGTAAGTGTTGGGCAAGTTACTGCAAAACTGTAATGTGTTATTTATTACTTGTTACTGACATTTTAAAGGAATCCCTTACATTACAACATTACTGTTTTGAAAATGTAAGGCGTTACATTATTGTTGCATTACATTTAAGTTACTCTTCGGGCCCCACGGTAGACTATGACCTTCAGTAATTCGTTATGACTATTTCAACAAGGTTATGCAATCTACTAAGATTGCTCAATAATGATGGCCCTGCCGTGTGGAAACTTGTGCCAGGATCACTACAGCTCCACTTAAAAACATGAGAAAGTCCCGGGAAGCCAAAGGCTATACCAACAGTAGCACTTACGACATGCTGCAGAGAATTTTCGACCAGCAGCAGCAGCAGCAGCATCTGAAACACCAGCACAGTCTATAGACCCTTTTTGAAGCTACGTCACAATTCCATGAGTTGAGTTTTGGAGGCAGAAAATCGTCTGTCCTGATAGACATGGCTGTAAATTTGACAACTTTCCCCATCTTTGAAAATATAGCTTGTCATCATAATATAGCTCAAGAATTTATATCTTTACACGATATGATTCACAAACAACAAAATATATGTCCACCAACATGATTAAACGAGTACCCAAAGTTCAGAGACTGAAAGTAGCACAGGTGGCTATCTGCCTCTTTAGGCTGCTGGATAACGTAGTGATGCCTACTGCCACCGTAGCGACCTCTCCCGATTTAAACCACTTGTCAAAGCAAACAAACGTATTGACAGTCTCCACATATTTAACTGAACACAGGGATTTTGTATCACATTAACACTACCCCCAAAAGCCAAACTTTACCACCGAATAACCCACTAGCTTGTTAGCTGACAGTAGATCGCCTACCTTGTTAAGTGACGTTACTAACGTTAGTCGTTTTCCCATAGGATTAAGCGCATTTCTCTTGAAGTGCACCTTAACTCACACAATTTGTAAACAC
>JAODXP020001126.1:7500-22025 GCA_027497455.2 Sardinella longiceps | reverse complement strand
ACTACATAGTTAAAGTTACTGCTTTGTGAGGTTGTGATGGCGTCTACAGTTGGTTTAATGTGTATGTGGGTTGACTAGGATAATGTTTAGTGTGGATTATGGACAATAAACACACACATACACACACACACACACACACACACACGTACACATGCACACACACGCTCACTGTTGGGTTGGACCATCTCTACGCTCAGTTATTGAAATACACACTCAAGTAGGCTACAGATAGCGTATATCAGACAGTTTATCGTGAGCTTTATCTTTACACTGTGCCATTTCAATATGAGCAGGCTAACTGTTCAATGTTTTGTGTTCTTACAGAGGGTTTGGATCGTACATGCATGGCTGCAATTCAGCATATGCACCATCATGAGGTGAGATTCTGACAACAACAAATTATGACTTCAATTTTACAGCTTTCTTTTCTGATTCCTTAGGCAGTTTTTGTAACTATTGGCAAAACTCAAACTCAACACAAATCACAACACCTTCAACATCTTGCATTAAGTTCGCCATATCATTTTCATGGGAAAAACTAATTTTTACAGTAAGTTGTTTTTTTAGTGGTGAATATAGACTAAATATCAAGATGACAAAAAGTGGAAAACATTTCTTACAGTATTAGTCCAAAAGCACTCATTCTCCTAAACTGTTCACACATGGTGGTTTCATCAAATAGTGCAAAGAACCAATATAATTAAAGTTATATTCCAGAAATTAGTATGTTTAGACCCTTTTTCTGGGGTGTCTAGGTTGAAATAGAAAGGTTGACACCAAGATTTTGACGGTTACTCCCGTTTCTGCTTCATTCTAGCTTATTTAGAATCTCCCATACTTTTTCAATCATGTCCTTAAAACAATCTTTTTGTGCAACTCATCAAGTGGTTAGTGGTGTTCATTAATGTTCCAAAACTCTGCCACCCAATGAAATAGTTCCAGAATACCAAATAAAGCATGACTGAAACAGTATTTTGCTATGAAACTCGTTTTTGAACATCAACGAACACCACAAACCACTCTGTGAGTTGCTAAGTTTTTGAAGAAAAATAGCCCTAGACAATTGTTTGGTATTTGGTGCTCAAGAAATAAAACTTAATTGAATCAAATTGAATTGGAAGACACACTTGATACCTCATCAAACCGTTACCAAGATATAATGTTTGACCAGTAGGGGAGCTAGAGAGTGTCAAATAAGGCAAAATGCATGATCAGAAGATGGTCCACAGTCTGTGTACAAAGTTTGGTTATAATAGGTCGAACCGTTTCCAAGTTATACTGGTTGACCACTAGGGGCACCAGAGAGTTTCAATGAATGATTATGTATGGTCAGAACAGGGTCCTGAGGACATATGCCAAGTTTGACTGAAATACATCAAACCGTTTCCAAGGTATAATGTTTGACCAGTAGGGGCCAGTAGAGTTTCCAATTAATGGTTCAAATATATCATTACAATCATGATACAATTTTTTTCAGAGCAATTGGTTAAAGCATTGTCAATTTCTGGCACATTTCCTGCTTGACCAGGTCATGGCGCTATAACAGGCACGCCCATGGGGTGTCTAGCTATCATCACAGTCATACCATCTATGAACCTGTAAAGTTTCAGATCAATCAGTAAAGGCATTGTCAATTTCTGGCATATTTCCTGCTTGACCAGGTTGTGGCGCTATAACAGACATGCCCGTGGGGTGTCTAGATACCCTCACAGTCAAACCACCTATGAACTAGTGATGTTTCCGATCAATTGGTCAAAGCATTGTCAATTTCTGGTACATTTCCTGCTTGTCCAGGAGGTGGCATTATAACAGGCACGCTCATGGAGTGTATAGATGTCATCACAGTCATACCGTCTATGAACCTATGAAGTTTCAGACCAAATGATTAATGCCGTGTGATTTCATGACACACTTCCTGTTTCAGTGATGAGCTATTAAAATCATACAATTTCATAATACTGTTATCTCAACATATTACAAGATATCAAAAATCCGTTCGCAATTTGGCATCAGCAGCATAAAGAGGTCATGTAGCTCCGTGTAAAGCTAGGTTTATAGTCATACGTGCGTCGCACCGCAAAGCCCTCTACGACGACGTAGAGCCTGTTGTAGACCCTCTCCGTGGCTCGACGTGCACCTCCAAAATTTCCTATCTATCCGTCAATGCGTGTACGAGAACGGAGAGGGCACTGGGTCAGGTAAGGGCTGTGATTGGTCAATCTCCCGGTTTCTTCTCACAACACCAGGGAGAACTCTATCGCTATCTCTAGCTTTTTAGTTAGATAGCAAGCTAGTTAGCAGACAGCAGGACACTCCTGGCTGCAATAAAGTTCATTTTCTTCCATTCAGTCAACTTATTTGTGCCTACTGATCACTATAACCTGCTCCTTGTGACAAGAGATATCAAAAGCTCAACCCCACACAGGCTACTATAGGCTACTGTGTACATGAAGTAGCAAGCAGAGTTCTTATGAGTTGTTATGAATAGGCGGAGTTTGGCGCTGCTCATGCCGTCGGTCATTCCCGACGGCAGTATTTTTCTCTCCTGGTTGAGGGACAAGCGACGTAGAAGTATGATATGACTGGAAACGCAAGCGGAGACTCGGAGACGGACATGCAATAGGTGTACGCAGAAGTATACTTGAGCCTTTAGGCTGCAAACTTTCCTTCTGGGTACGGAACGGTCAATCAAATGAATTTCAATAAATGAATAAACAAATATCACACATTTAAAAAACGATCAAAAATGTTGTAATTTCTTATAATACTATTATGGCATGAGACACACATGCAGAAAACCAAATACAGCCATTTCTGCGTGTATGGCTTTAAACAAGACAAGATGTTGCACCCTTTTTTCAATTTCATCTTTCATTCCAAAATAGAATAATGAATGAACGAAAAAGTACACGGACCCATATCCCTATGTATTAAATATAAATGTATTAATAGTTATTAAATGTAATCTAATCTGAAGTGCATTTTAAGTTAAAATGCTTTAAACTTAAAATTAATTGAAAATAAATTGAATTCATTTTGAGATCAGACATTACATTTACATTTCCCTGTTATTTTCATTTTGAATGAGACATTATATTTCAGCCTCATGCAGTTCCATGCACCACCATTTATTTCAAGAGCATTTCATTTACTTTTAGAAAGACTTTAGTTTTAGGTTGCATGTTCACCTGTCAATCAGATGCCCCACCCATCAACAACATTCTGACTCGATTGAAAATGCCTGCCGTCAATGTATACACAGAGCGGTATCTCTCTCTATGGCTCTGTGTATACAGTAACGGGACAAGGCTGGCACATCCAATACCTAAAGTAGCACACGTAGCTTACGGGAGATAGCCTAAACTTTTAGTGAGCCCTTGACAGAGAGACCTTGCTACCAACTGGTCGTCATGTTTTTCAGGGAGTTTGTGAAATCCAACAAGTGTATGATCATCCTTGTGAAATATTGAAATGTTTGCATTAAATTGTGATCGCTGGTCGGTTCACACCATCGCAAGCTACGTAACGCTTTCGACCAGGCTGGAGAGTTTTTCCCGTGTGTTTCACCGTCATGGAGTCGTAAAAATTCTCATCGTAGCAAACATAGCCTACTTGTCAAACCTGCAAACATCTACCTTGTGATCGTGCAACTAATAACTTAGACCCCGTTTATCTGATTCTATCCCCTCAACAACGTAGGCTACGGTAGTAGGACCATAGCCTGCTGAACTTCTGGCACAGCCCGAGTTGTTCCAAGCAGCAGCAGCCTACTGACTGTCTGTGGGCCTATATGATCAGTCGGCCTACTAAACTAACGGTCCCAAGAAAACAGCCCTGTAGTCTTAAAACCCTGGCATATTTTGTGTAAAATATTATCACTAATGAATCATTCAGAGCATAGTTTTTAGCGTCGTAATCATTCTTTGGCATCGTAGTGACACGAGAACACTCCGCAAAAGCATTACAATACAGGATACAGGCATCTCCAATTGAGACTGATCAGTGTTGATGGGTGGGGTATATGATTGACAGGTGAACATGCAACCTAAAACTAAAGTCTTTCTAAAACTAAATGAAATGCTCTTGAAATAAATGGTGGCGCATGGAACTACACGAGGCTGAAATATAATGTCTCATTCAAAATGAAAATAACAGGGAAGTGTAAATGTAATGTCTGATCTCAAAATGAATTCAATTTCTTATTCAATTAATTTTAAGTTTAACGCATTTTAACTTTAAATGCAATTGTATCAAACTTCAAATTAGATTACATTTAATAACAATTGATAGATTTAAATTGGGCACTTGGCGGTATGACATGTTTAATTTTATTTCTAAATTTTCTTTTTATTTTATTTTTGTTACTTCCACCCTTCATAGCCCGCAACCGTAATACTTTCAGCATAATTCAGCATACAAATATAGCCTATTCATGGGCTGGAATCCGCGTTGAAAAACAACCGCTCAAACTTTGGAAATTAAATCAATTAATTAAAAGCTTAAATTAAACAGAACGTAAACGAAAATGACTATTGCAAAGTAATCACAACAGGCAAACTTACACATTTAACACTGAAGTTGGTTATTAGATAATTCAGCATACAAATATATTCATGGAGGCTGACCAGTAGAGCTGATTAATATTTAATTACAATGAATAATAATACAAATGGACAAAATGTGATGGACGAAACGCCGGCGGACGAAATGGTTGGTCCCTGTGGACAAAATGGATGCTCCATTGGACGAAAAGACTGCATGGTGGACGAACTGGCACTGACAAAAAGCACATGGTCGAATCGCCCTGTATCCGATAGAGATGATGGCGAAACACACAGGTTTCACAATATCTAGGGTATGTTGTTTGGGCAATGACCACTAGATGGCAGCAGACGCTGCTATATATTATTTATTTAAGGTGAATGGAGTATAGATTGCTGTAGGCATCCTGTATAAAAAAAAATATTTATCTAACCCTAGGTGCAGATCTCATCATAATCACAATATCTACTAACCTGAGAAGTTTCAACCAAATCCTTAACTGTACTATGATTTTATGACACATTTCCTGTTATGGCAGGATATTTAAATTCATAATGTTGCCATTTCCACATATCACAAGATACCAAAAATCCCTTCATAATTTAATATCAGCAATGTCTTGGCATCATGTATGCCAAGTTTGACATGAATCTGATGAACCGTCTAGGAGGAGTTCGTTCAAGTCCACAACGCATATAAGCCCAATTACCTGACTTCCTGTTGGGTGTGGCTAATGCAATGTATATACGAAAGTTGTTCGTCTCAGTGATCCCTACAACCCTACCAAATAAGGTGTGTGTAGCTGAAACTACAGTATATGCCGAGTACATGACTCCATGACATAAGGGGGCGCTGTGGAGTCATTTGACCACACCCAGGTCCACGCCCCTGTGAGACTTAAGTGTGACATAGTACTAGTGTACGTGTAAAATAAAAAAATGACTTTTCGACCAGGCCAACCACCTCAAAATATGCTCTGAAAAAGCATCACAAGCGGCGATGACGGGCCCTTGCACCAGGCGAACAGCAAAGAGTGCATACCGCAAGAATGGTGCACAGTGAATACACTTTCACTCGGAACAGCTGTGCTCTCTTTGTCTCATCCTCATTTTTACACTCGCACACACTCATACTCACTCTCACACACGCTATCTCTCACACACTCACTCAGTCTGCCTTTTACACTCTTTCCCTTAGTAGGGGCGCTACAGAGTGTCATACTGCATGATCAGAAGATGGTCCACAGTCTGTGTACCAACTTTGGCTATGATAGGTCAAACCGTTTCCAAGTTATAATGTTTGACCACAAGGGGGCACTAGAGACTTTCGATTCATGGTTATGCGTAGTCAGAGCACAGTCAGGAGTCCATATACTAAGTTTGGATAAGCTACGTCAAACCGTTTCCAAGTTATAATATTTGACCACTAGGGGGTGCTAGAGACTTTCGATTCATGGTTATGCGTCGTCAGAACACGGTCAGGAGTCCATATACTAAGTTTGGATAAGCTACGTCAAACCGTTTCCAAGTTATAATATTTGACCACTAGGGGGCGCTAGAGAGTTTCAGTTAATGGTAATGCGTGGTCAGAACACAGTCTGGAGTCGATATACCTAATTTGGTTAACCTACGTCAAACCATTTCCAAGATATAATGTTTGACCAGTAGGGGCCAGTAGAGTGTCCAATTAACAGTGGTCTGTGGTCACATAGTCAAGTAGGACTTACAAGCAGTGTTGGGCAAGTTACTGCAAAACTGTAATGCGTTATTTATTACTTGTTACTGACATTTTAAAATAATCGCTTCCATTACAATATTAGTGTTTTGAAAATGTAAGGCGTTACATTACTGTTGCATTACATTTAAATTACTCTTCGGGCCCTGCGGTAGCCTATGACCTTCACTAATTTGTTATCAATGTTGAAAACGACAAGTGGAGACTATAAAGTTCTACATTAATTCCAGCACAACAGACGTTTTACCCTTGCTGACCTCTCAGTGATATTTGGCGAATTTGTATGAAGGAAAAAAACACCACTTCATTCCAAGTTATAAGTTGTAACTTGAGTTACTGACAATTGTACCGAGTAAAATATTACAATTTTTTTTTTCTGTAATGCCTTACATTACCAAGTTACCACAAAAAGCAATGCATTACAGTAATTAGTTACTTTTGTAACTCGTTACTCCCAACACTGCTTGCAAATATACCATTACAAGCATGTTACTAATTTTCATGTCAATCGGTTGGAGCATTGTCAATTTCTGGCACATTTCCTGCTTGACCAGGTGGTGGCGCTATAACAGGCACGCCCACAGGGTGTCTAGATATCATCACAGGCATACCATCTATGAACCAGTGAAGTTTCAGATCAATCGGGTAAAGCAGGGCTATTCAATTGGCGGCCCGCGGGCCACATCCGGCCCGCATGCGGCCCAGATGCGGCCCGGACACGGCCCAGATGCGGCCGACGTGATTCATCACCTTTAAAACTAAAATATTGTCACCAGTCTCCAAAACTTAATATATACCTTATAATTTGCAGAATATTAATAAATAGATAACATGTCCCCAAACTACGTCAATTTAAGTGGCATTAATACATTAGGAAATATTTTTTCAAGGTATTTCCCACTGTTCATTCTCTATGGCGATTCTAAGCAAGTACATGTAATTCCGGTTTTGGCCACCAGAGGATTTTGGCGCTGTTGCGCAGCCTTTTTATTTATTTTTTAAGCCGGTTTGGTCTATTGATGCAGCACTTTCTCTTATGACAACTGTACTTATATTAGAGTCCTTACATGTTTACGTGTTATTTTAGATTTTCTTTTAGCCTACCTGTTGGAGTGCAAAATAAGTTCTGTAATAGGACATTTAGGGATGAATAATTCACTTTAAAAACAAAGTTATGGTACTAAAATATTCTATTCTGGTAATTTAAAAATGTAAATTTTGTAAATAAATACTTTGTAGCTATTGTTAACATGCAAAGTTATTGTAAAAATAAAGCAAATATGCATTCTTCATCAATGTGTTGCGATTTGAATATTTGAAAATAGTAACCGCGGAAAGTTTGCGGCCCAGCTCAAGTTCTTGGATTCTAAATGTGGCCCCCTTGGAAAACTAATTGAATAGCCCTGGGGTAAAGCATTGTCAATTTCTGGCACATTTCCTGCTTGACCAGGTGGTGGCGCTATAACAGGCACGCCTAAGGGGTGTGTAGATATCTTCACAATCATACCATCTATGAACCTGTGAAGTTTCAGACCAAACAGTTAAGGCAGTATGATTTTATAACACACTTCCTGTTTCTTGATGAGCAATTAAAATCATACAATTTCCTAATGTTGTTATTCCAACATATTACGAGATATCAAAAATCCGTCCGCAATTTGGCATCAACTGCATCTACAGGTACACCAAATTTCACTTGAATCTGACATACCATGTCCGACGAGTACGTTACAGTTCACTGTGTGTCCAAATTTTTAAACTTCTTATTACCTCACTTCCTGTTGGGCGTGGCTAATGCATTGTAATACTAAAGTTGTTCGTCTTGGGAAGTAACACACACCTACCAAATTTTGTGCGTGTAGCTCAAAGTATATGTCAACCATGGCACTTAATGTTAATTTCTGTACTGGTTCCACCTTGCCAGATGGTGCTCGGTGCTCATTGCTCGGGCCCTAATAATAATCCTTATAAAAGCAATAGGGCTTCGCACCTGTCAGTGCACAAGCCCGTTCCGGGCTCATGCACCTCGGTGCTCGGCAGGCGTGGGCCGACGCATATTTTTGGGCCGGGGCTGTCATAATTTCATGAAAAAAAAGTATTTTTAATATTTTTTCGGCTGTGACGGTATTTGAATCACAAAATGCGGCCATTGGTAGAAATTCCTGAAGGACATCGGGCTAATCCAATGAAATCTCTCAGCCCTCCTTGGCCGGCCCACCCCTCCCCTCACGTTGACCCAAGTAGCCTAGTTCTTCTGCCACTTGAGCTGAACGGAGTTGGAGAGAAGTGAAAGTTTGTCTGCCGAAATGGACAACAGCCAGAGAAACGTAATGGGGGGCAACAAAGTCTAAAAGTTGAAGCAACACAATATGCAAGAATAATAATAATGCAGTTAGCCTATGTTTGTGTGATGTGCAACGATGACTGCATATCAGTGGGTGCCGGTCTGTCAACATCAGAAGCAGCCTCGGAGTGCAGACTGTCGGGGAGGCAGAGTTTCTAACGTGGCAGTTCAACAATGTAATGTTATACGGCCCAATACAGAAGAAGGAGAACCAATCCACGTAGAGATATGAAGGTTGAGTAGAGAGACGTGAGCCAAGGATTGAGGAGGTCAGAATAGCTACTGTCAGGTGAGACTGGTAAGATAAGTTGCAGCCGAAATTTTAGCAGAATGAAAACAAACGTTTCATGGGCCATGGGGGCGCGTGTGTGTGTGTGTGTGTGTGTGTGTGTGTGTGTGTGCTGTGTGTGCGTGCCTCTCTAGTGAGACCTTTTTACTGTCAGTGAGTGAGACGCACTAATGACAGTTTCCTCGAGCTGACACACCACACAGGCCTTCGTTTATACAATTCTGAAAAATTCTTTTTCACATGTTGTAGGTTACACACACAAACGTTTCACAGTGCCACCTCTCCAATACACGTATGAGAGATGCGCAATACATTAATGTATAAAAAAGCGCAAACCCACAAGCTCATCATAACCGCGTTGAACGTCTTGCTTAACGCACATGAAACTTCTTCAGTATCAATGGCGCGGTGATACACACAGCGAAAGAGTAAACTAAATTTGCATGCTATTATTTACTCATGCAACTTGATTGCACCCTGCAGAATCCATCACAGTAAGCACAGCAAGCTAAGCTATTATTGATGAACTACAGCTTGTGACGCCATTGTCTTAAATTTGGTCTGATACAATAGGCCTATTAGAGCCCAAATTAAAGCATTTGCCTTACATTGCAATACTTTTAAAGTTACCTTTACCTTTGTAACCTACTGTAAAAGCACTAGGCCAAGATAAAAGAAAGGCACATACTGTACTTCTTCAAATGGTTCAGTGATAATATTTCAGTTAAAGCTATTGTAACGCATGTTGGCTCTCACATGAGCTACAAAAGGGAGTTCCACGACAGAAGTAGCAGAATATAAGATATTTATTTAAGTAATAATAGAAAAGTCAGTGTAGTGAATAAAAGAAAGGTGTAGTGCAAGTGTATGTCTAGGGATATGAACAAAGGAAACAAAAAGACGACGTCAAGAGGAGAGGGAGCCCGTCTGCCTTCCGAACCCAGGCCTTATACAGGTCATCATCACTGGTTATGGCAAACACCTGTGCGTCTCGGCAAACCTGATCCCACACATAGACAGACATCATGAGCGCAAGGGGGCGGGGCTAATGAAGACCCGGCTGGGTCGTAACACTATAATGAACAATATTTAAAGATTATAGGCTACAACTAGGCCTGTTTTTTTTTTTACAGTGACATATTGGAACTCCAAGCGGAGTTCAAAACAACAAATGAGTTGTAGCATAGATTTCAGTATGGGGGAAATTATGGACCTAAAAGTGTGCAAATGCTATACTATACACATGACATTATTACAGGACTTTAGGCAGTGGGGCTTGTGGCAAAAGGTACTGCACTTGGTGGTCGGTGCACAAGCCCGTTCCGGGCTCGTACACCTCGGTGCTCGGGCCCTAATAATAATGAAAAATCCTTACAAAAGCAATAGGGCTTCACACCGGTCTGTCGGGCCCTAATAATAATAATAATAATAATAATAATAATAATAACAAAAATCTGAGCAAAAGCAATAGGGCTTTGCACCGGTCGGTGCCTCGGAGCTCCTCGGTGCTCGGGCCCTAATAATAATGAAAAATCCTTACAAAAGCAATAGGGCTTCGCACCGGTCGGTGCACGAGCCCGGACCTCGGTGCTCGGGCCCTAATAATGATAATAATCCTTACAAAAGCAATAGGGCTTTGCACTCGGTGGTCAGGCCCTAATAATAATCAAAGGAAAACCAATAGGGCTTCGCACCGGTCGGTGCGCAAGGCCGTTCAAGGCCGTTCCGGCCTCATGCACCTCGGTGCTCGGACCCTAATAAGGGTTGTTTTCATTTTACCAAACAAACAGATCATAGAGACTGCCCATATAAATCTTATTTTAAAACAACACAAGGTTCCTACATGTACTTCATTTCAAAATTCCATACTTTTGCCATACTCAAATTTGCTGCTTGGTTAGCAGTAACAATTTCTGACAATGTCTGAGAGGGAAAAAGAAGTATCCAGAGTCAAAACGAAAGCCAACAGTTGGACATGTTGGGTCTATTGATTTTCCAATAGTCTGGAAACACAATTTTTTCCACATTATCTTTCCTATTTTCCATACTATTCAGGGCAACACTAGAATCAAATTCCATATTTTTTTCATACTACATAGGATCCCTGACAACAACAACAACAACAACAACTGTATGCTAATTATCATTTAAAAAATGAAAAGTTCTCTTTCTTCTCTTTGGTCAACTCCATAGCCGAGAGAGGGAATGGCTCAATTACTCACAGCCAACATCACTGACGAAGATCTACAGCGCCTGGTCAACACTCACGATCACCAATTCACAGGACAGCCTCCACAGCAAGCCACGGAAGAAGATTTTACTGTCAAGTCTAATACGTGTGGTCAGGAGAATGTGTGTAATGATGAGAATGTGTTCGACAGAGAGAGTGTGAGAGAGAAGGAAGGCTCAGATAAATTTGATTGGCAGATCATTGTGGTTCTAGAAGATGACCCAGTGGTTCTGCAGGCCGCCTCCTCCCTGTTTGAGAAACATCCCTCCATCTCAACCCTACTGCACTTCCACAAAGGGCAAATGCAGCTACTGAGGGGCTCAGTGTCACCTCTGACCCCCGACAGTCAGGTCACACTGATAGGTCATGGTGGTAGGGACAGAGATGGTGTAGTTAGACTGGGAGGATATGGAGCTGAGGAGTTGGCCAGAGTAGTAAGAGAAGTAGGCACAGAGACAGGGACAGTCAACCTGGTAGGCTGTGAGCTGGGCAAAGACCTCCAGTTTGCAGAGCGTCTGCTGAGAGAGCTCAGGAGTCTGGGGGTAGAAAGCAGGCTTCTCCTGCACAGCACCCAGCTCTCAGTAAGTCTGAGTGGGGAGATGCTGACTAGGGATCAGCAGGAAGGGCTCTGGAGGTATGGGGACGACAGGACAAAGATCACAGCCCAGCTGGACTCAATGGGGAAGCTGCTGACCAGGGTGAAGGCAGGGAGAAGAGGCAAAATTGTCCTCAACTACCAGGGACAAGCCCTGCCAGGGGGAGCAGGAAAAAAAAATAAAGCTTCTGAAAAGACATCAAGTAGAACAGAAACATCTGCTGGAGCATCGGCAGGGGCTTCAGCATCAGCAGGGGAATCAGCACCAATACCTGTAGATGTAAGTTCTATAGGGGAATTGAAATGGCCAAACACAGATCAGCCAGAACGTTTTATAAAACAAAGCTACCAAAATGTCCCTTCACTCAAAATTATAGAGGCATTAACATGGGCCATTTTCAGTGACAATATAAAGCAGAAAAGACAAAAACTAGAAAATACAGATGACCAAGAAAAAGTAAACAGACAACTGACAATGTGTGAGAATACTATAGCTCCAAGTCAAGTACAATGGAAAAACGAAATACCAGAGCCTAAGACTTTGAAGGATACAAATACACAAATTTGTGTAATAAAAACTATTGAAGATATATATTGGGGAATACATTTCCATGCCAGCCAAAAAATAAAGGAACAACATGTGTATTATAAAATGAACCAGTATGTATATCGGTTGCAAATAGACACTTTTTATTTTCATTTAGTGGGTGTGGAGAGAGCTGCTGAACTATCTCAAGGAGAACAGAAATCTTTTTTGGCATACAAAGCAGATGCATACCCAGATATTAGACCCAAGTCAGACAATAAACCTGATGGTAAAAAGTTTCAGAGGTTTTATGTCGAAATCCTCGGCGAGGATAAATGCTATGATAAGTGTTATGAAACAGGGCTGTACTTCCTGGCAGCAGTCTTTTCTGAATCTGTACGAAACCTCCGTCAATTTGTTTATTTCCTGCTCAGTTCTGTATTGTGCGATCCCTACAGTGAGGATGAAAATAATGTTGATTTATGTAACAAGTTTGTCTCAGTAGAATACAATCCTATGACAACAGGGAGCACCTGGCCTGACAGAAACAAAAGAGGTTTTTATGGGTGGAAAGATGAAGATGGTGAGGATGACAAGGTAAACGCTGTACTAGAAAGAGAGAAAGAACTCAGCAGTTTTTTTTTTAAAGTAATAAAAGGAGAAAACAGTCTAAAGCGTCCTGATATCCAGCAATACCTAGGAAAATTTAGATTCATAGATCAGAATAGACTTGATCAATGGTTGACTGAATATTTTCCAAATTTAGAGGATGACGGGGTTTAGCAATGTGTAAATAGGGATTATACACGCAAGTTTTTGATAAGGCTTTGAACGTTACGGAATAATAAGCTGATTACAATGAAATGTTTTCCCTCTTTTCTTTCAGAATGTATTGATATGTTCTTTTCTGTATTCTGACAAAGGGACATCAATACATTCAGCAGTGAATTAATAAAGACTTTCAGCAGTGAAGTAAAGTACTAAGACCCATTTTGTTTAGACTAAGCACACAGTATTTGCATTAAATGCCATTGGGTTAGCTAGCCATACACACAAATGTATGCGGGTGTGCGCACGCACACACACACACACACACACACACACACACACACACACACACACACACACACACACACACACACACACACACACACACACACACACACACACACACATCCAAGCCCAGAGTCTTTTGTACATATACCTTAAATGGTAATAAGGTGAGGGAGTGGGGTGTGTCGTAACCCAATGTCAATGGTCGTAACTGATAATTGTCTACATGGCACCCAGATGCCATCTCACCCAGCCAGCCCTGCGTGCTTGTGTGTGTGTGTGTGTGTACTGTGTGTCAATGCAACTATGCTGACTTTGTGCTGCCTCACATCACATGGGAAGAAGAGAAGTGTTAATTGTTATATCGTTACAGAATCGCTGTTCTTTTCTCCTATCCTTTAACCACAGCAGAATCTCTCCTTTTCTCCCTCCCCTTCTCTTCCCTCTCTCTGTCCTCTCCTCTTCCCTTTCTCACCTCCCTTCTTTTTCCTCCCTCTCTCTTCTCTCCTTCACTGGGTCGTCAGGCATTCTGCAGCTCACCTTAGCTTGTGAAGCTGGTGAGGGTGTTAAGAAGAGCGAGACTATGGTCATATTCAAATTAAAATGGAGCTTTATAAGTAAAACTGGTCAGTTACAGTGTGGCCAAAGTAATGTCATACAGGCACCTCTAGGCCCAAAAGTCTGGGCTCAACATGGCTGTTTGAAAGCAGTATCTGAGTGCTTGAGTTAGCCTATGGAGGAATGGGGATTCCCACAGCCAATGAGCTAGCGTCCCACTCAACCTGAGGTTATGGCTTCCTCTGCTGCAGCTGATATGGTAACTAAGGCAACACATTGCAATTGGATGCAGTGCGCTCTATGGTGTTTCTTGCTCCCAATGGCACCTTCCAGGCAGCACAGCCTAAAGGCACTACCTCAACCCTATTCCTAACCCTAACCCCCTCAAAACTCATCCTAACCCTAAACTGAGGGGAGTATTGCCTTTGAAGGCAGTGCTGCCCGAAAAGAACTGTTGAGAGCAAAAAATACCAACGAAGACCATGCAGCGCACTTTCAGAAGTGTCTGACAGGATACGATTAGTAGATGTGCATGTTGGGCCTTTCAGACATTTATGATGGTTGTAGTCAAATGCGAACACCAGGTGACATCAGTCAGTGCTGCATGTGTGTGTGTCTGGTGTGTGTGTGTGGTGTGTGCGTGTGTGTTCACAA
>JAODXP020001126.1:0-5000 GCA_027497455.2 Sardinella longiceps | reverse complement strand
GAAGTGTTAATTGTTATTATGTCGTTACAGAATCGCTGTTCTTTTCTCCTATCCTTTTAGCACAGCAGAATTCTTCTTCCTCTTCTCTTCCCTCTGTTTCCTCTCCTCTTCCCTCTCTCCCCTCCCTGCTTTTTCCTCCCTCTCTCTTCTCTCCTTCACTGGGTCATCAGGCAAGTTTAATCATTAACTGTTCTTATAGTAGTAGTTGAAGTAAATTAGACCCCCTTGCTAGCCTAGAAATGTAGACGTACCCTAGCGGCGGAATTTGATTGGATGACGCTTTTGGTGTAAGTGTTGATTTGAATCTGAATGGGTGTGTCGTAACTGAAGAGTAATTGTATACGTCACCAGATGCCATCTCACCCAGCCAGCCCTGCGTGCCGGTGTGTGTGTGTGTGTGTGTGTCTGTGTGTGTGTGTGTGTGTGTGTACTGTGTGTGTCTATGCAGCTATGCTGACTTTGTGCTGCCTCACATCACATGGGAAGAAGAGAAGTGTGAATTGTTATCATATCGTTACAGAATCGTTTTCCTTTTTGCGTATCCTTTTATCACAGCAGGATCTCTCCTTTTCTCCTTCCCCTTCTCTTCCCTCTCTATGTCCTCTCTCCCCTCCCTTCTTTTCCCTCCCTCTCTCTTCTCTCCTTCACTGGGTCATCAGGCCTCAGCTTGTAAAGCTGGTGAGGGTGTTAAGAAGAGCGAAACTATGGTCATATTCAAATTCAAATTGAGTTTTATTAGTAAGACTGTTCAGTTACAGTGTGGCCAAAGTAATGACACACAGGCACCTCTAGGCCCAAAAGTCTGGGGTCAACATGGCGGTTTGAAAGCAGTGGCTGGGTGCTTGAGTTAGTCTATGGAGGAATGGGGATTCCCACAGCCAATGAGCTAGCGGCCCACTCAACCTGAGGTTATGGCTTCCTCTGCTGCAGGTGATATGGTAACTAAGGCAACACATTGCAATTGGATGCAGTGCGCTCTATGGTGTTTCTGGGTCCCAACGGCTCCTTCCAGGCAGCAGAGCCTAAAGGCACTACCTCAACCCTATTCCTAACCCCCTCAACACTCATCCTAACCCTAAACTGAGGGGAGTAGTACTTTGAAAGCAGTGCTGCCCGAAAAGAAAAATACCAACGAAGACCATGCAGCGCACTTTCAGAAGTGTCTGACAGGATACGATTAGTAGATGTGCATGTTGGGCCTGTCAGACATTGATGGTTGTAGTCAAATGCGAACACCAGGTGACATCAGTCAGTGCTGCATGTGTGTGTGTGTGTGGTGTTTGTGCGTGTGTGTTCACAACCGTGTAGCTATGCTGACTTTGTGCTGCCTAGGGACACGTGAGAACAAGAGAAGTGTTAATCATTAACTGTTCCTAGTAGTAGTAGTTGTAGTAAATTACACCCTCTTGCTAGAATAGGTCCTGAACAACTATGTCACTTTGACTGGGGCATCACCATGCTGACACACACACACACACACACACACACACTGTAAGACTGTTCAGTTACAGTGTGGCCAAACTAATGACATAGAGGCACCTCTAGGCCCAAAAGTCTGGGGTCAACATGGCTGTGTGAAAGCAGTGTCTGGGTGCTTGAGCGGCCCACTCAACCTGAGGTTATGGCTTCCTCTGCTGCAGCTGATATGGTAACTAAGGCAACACATTGCAATTGGATGCAGTGTGCTCTATGGTGTTTCTTGCTCCCAGTAGCACCTTCCAGGCAGCACAGCCTAAAGGCACTAGCTTAACACTATTCCTAACTCTAACCCCCTCAACCCTCACCCTAAACTGAGGGGAGTTGTGCTTTAAAGCAGTGCTGCCTGGAAAGCACCGTTGAGGGCAAAAAATACCATGCAGTGCACTGCACACGGTCAGACATTTATGGTGGTGGTAGTCAAATGTGAACAATCAGCCCTGCATGTGTGTCTGTGTGTGTGTGTGTGTGTGTGTATAAGTGTGTGTGTACGTGTGTGTTAATGCACGTGCAGCTACGCTTGACTTTTCTCCGCCTCAGGTCACATCGGAACAAGAGAAGTGTTAATCATTAAACCGTTCTTTTCGACTGTCCTTTTTTCTACTATAGCAATGGAGCTCTTTTTTTGCCGATTTTCAAACGTTTGCGTGCTCAAACAGTGTTCAGACAGATTTGGTGGTGTTACTATAGGCCTACAGTATTCATTAGAGAAGGGTGGTCCATTTGGATCAGACCCAAGTGCTTTGAAGCTCTGGGGTGGTGACCACTCCAAGGCCCCTGAACACACCTGTGAGGAACACCTGGTCATTCACAATTTATGTTTCTCTTTTGGGCATTTAGGCTTGGACTTAGGCTTAGGCCTAGAATATCTGAATTGCAGTGCATGGACATTATTTTTATTTTAAAAATATATCATATAAGATGGCTATTCTTGGAGATGATAAGTTCCTATCTTCTTCTAGCTAAATGACCTCTGACGAACAATTAACGTCCGAGCACTTATCACAACCGTCAGCTTACTATGCAAAATATCGCTTGGGTGCCATCATAGCTCTTTGTCTTTATATTCGTTTTATTAGCGAACAGAACTCCAACGGTTGACTCTGTAATCAGCATGGTACTGTCCAATGAGATGCAAGACTGACAATTCCTTGTTCGTCTACTCATAAAACACTCACACAATCCACACAGGTCCTACGTCTACTAATGAGATGCTTTAGTGCTGTCACTTTACAATTACACTCTCACACATGCAAATACTGTAAGTAGAGGGAGTGACACACACAGGCCCATTCATAATGTTAAACAGACAACCAAATTTCTATTGGAACTGGCAGGATCCTTTCCCAGGGCTCGCTATAAATGCCTGTGCAGGCGAAGGATTCAGCAGTAGGACAGCGACTGAGGACCCAAGATGAAGATCATCACTCTCATCCACTCTGTGCTTCTGCTGATCCCCGCTTCAGGTAACACTCAAACTCAGGATCTCTTTTTAGGCCTTCATACCAGCTGATCAGGACAGGGACATTCTTCCATTTTTGCCAACAAATTAGATTTCGTTATAGTGTATATTCTTTCAGTACATGTAAGTTTTTTAGTACATTTAATTTTTAGTTATCTTATGTTGACTTACTGTATTTTGACATTTTAAAAGTAGCTACATTATAAAGATGATGAATGGTCTACTATTCCATGTACAATGCAAAAAAAAGTGACATTAGGAAATTCATCAGGCTACATGCAATTCCACCAGTCATTTATTTGTTTTGTTATATTGCCCTTGTGGTTTGCAGCACACAGGCTGCACCCATAGACTGTTAATGGGCCGCCTCAGTGAACATCGTAGGGCCATCAATAGGCAGGGCCGTCACAACAGGATAGGCAAACCAGTCAACTGCCTGGGGCCCTAGGCTGAAATTTCCTGGTGAACCAGAAGCTATGTGTTGACGCCCAGGGGTCTGGGCTACACAACCTTCTGGTACACCAGCGATTCGCTCTCCTCCTCCGTTTTCGAAATAACTGGGGCAGCACGACGAATCAGGATCGTAGGGAGGGATTTCAGTGGGTATGACGTTTCTGTTTTGGTTCCCGACCTGGCGGCGCTTACGTGACGACACGTCCTACGTCACAAAGCTTCAACGTGAGTGGTCGAAGTGTCATGTCATTCATATGAGGTTGCTCCAACCACGTACAAGCATCTTTTGACTAAACCACGCCTGCGGAGAGGCGTGAAAGGGCAGTGTGCCAGTAGCCTGTTACTTACAGGCTACTGGTTCACCGAGAAAAGGCTGAAAGGGGTCCCCATGATTGGCTGTTTAATCATTTTACTAGTTTAGTTGGTGGTGGTTTTCAATAAAATATGACTTTAGGCTGGAGTTAGACAGCAAGTGATGACTTGTGAAATGTCTTGCTTTTTATTCCTGTTTTCAACTTGTATGTGGGAATGTCCAATCTGCTGTCTATCAGCAGTCTATAGCATCCAACTTTACCTTTTTATATACAGTATACTGTATATATATTTTTTTTCTTATATTCATACAGTCAGTTAGTTATCTTTATTCTGTGAGGCTTATATGGTCAGTGAAAACAAATTTCCTATCTGTGGACAAATAAAGACTTACCAACTAACTATAGTAGACATAAAAAAGTAATAAAAATATTTATTAAAAAAGAAAATTATTAAAAAAATAAAAAAATAAATAAGAAACGTACTAATAGACTTATACTTATTATTAAGCTATTCTGTGATTTCAAATTTTTATTGAATGAGTTGGGTCAGCCCAATGGCCATCTGACATTTCTACCCTTTTAACCTAAACTCCAACCTATACTATTATTCCTCTCTCTCTAAAACTGTATTGTATTTTTCTGATCTGTTTATCTATTCAGCTCAACTGAATGAAGAACTGGAAAAGGGCTGGAACGTCGGGAGATACAGCCAGTTATCTTTGTAAGTCACACACACACACACACACACACACACACACACACACACACTCACTCATGTGGGCGTGCGTCCATGGATCTAACATTCTATGTTAGCCTACATTATAATGTTTCAAAACGCTATCAAAGGCTTGGCTATGTTATCAAAGGCTACAGAGCCTTAGAATCCTGTACACTTACACAACTGAAAACAAAAAAATCTATGTTCAAATTCAAAAACATTAGCAAACAATTGCCCTGAAATTTTCAAATGTTTGACTTGCCTAAACATTAGCATTTGTCAATTTCCATCATGAATTGTTTTAATAGTGTAGTAATGTTCTTCTTTCATAGAGACACTGGGGCATCTGTGCGATGCTGCAACACAGCTATTCTGCTACATGAGGTAAGATCTGAGCATCAATGCTCTAATATGAAGACTATTTCATTGAAATTAGGTTGAAGGCTGAAATTAGGAACATCTTATTTATGCATTTATTTAGTTACACTAGGCTTATTATGTTCTGCCAGGCTCAGAGTTAAGTAATAAACATGGGAGGGTGGTACATAAAGTTAGTAAAATTCTTGAGTTGGGATAA
>JAODXP020001125.1:0-21491 GCA_027497455.2 Sardinella longiceps | reverse complement strand
TGCTGTTTTGCTGACGGATCTGCATTGCCCTGTGATTGGTGGAATTTATTTATTTATTTATTTATTTATTTATTTTGATTGGTGGAAATTTAGGCTACTTCCTCCTAGGCTACATACGTCACTGTTGTTTATATAACATCTCGGCAAAGCAAGAGACGCCGAGCCTAATTCGCAGATTTGGTAGCTAAGGATAAGATTTCGGAAAATAGACTGCGATACGACAACTTCGTCATGTGGAAGGTTTTGTTGCCGCTTTTTGCCGTGGCTTTTGCCGTGACAAGCGCTGGTTTAATCGGTGGTCCATCTGACGCAGATATCAACGACGAAGGAGTCCAAAATGCGTTGCAATTTGCTGTTGTTCAACACAACAAAGGGACTAATGATATGTTCGTCAACAAAGTGTCAAAAGTCATCAAGGTCCAGAAGCAGGTAAATTAGGCTAGCTAGATGACAGTGACTTTTATTGTCAACATGATAAGATTTGTATTGTTCATAATTAAAAGCGATCAGAACAACCAAACTGCGTTATAGCCTAGGCCTGTCGGATTGCCTGTAACAACAGGCCCATCCAACTGAGATCCTTGTTTTCAGGTTGTGTTGTAGGCTAACGGGTATGCTTCCGCTTAATTCACATAATATGAACAGGTCGTTGCTGGGATGAAGTACATTTTCACTGTGGAAATGGCAAGGACCAACTGCAGAAAAGGGAGGAGTGGAGACAGAGTGCGCAATCCACACTGATTTAACGCTTGCCAAGGTAAGGTTACAGTCTGATTTGATGAAATTTAAGTTCAGATGTAAACCCCTCCAAGTTCATTTGCAAGAAATTTACATAATGTTTATTTAATTTTGGAAAATGGATTGCTTTGATAAATGAATGCCTCCTGCTACTCAAATAATAAGCTTTACAGAAATACATGCATCCTTATGTTTGATGTCCTGTGCTACACAGTTTATATATTGGCCAAAACAAAGTTTTGTGTTCACTGTGTTATTTGTCTGTTTCAGCCTTACACTTGCACTTTTGAGGTCTGGAGCCGCCCTTGGTTGGGCTCACCCCAAATCATCAAGAATGAATGCAAACACGTTTGAGTTCCCCTAGAGATGCTGCCACCCTGTCAGGTTTTGGATTGCCACGTGTAGTCATGAAACAATAACAATACAAACAATAATAGCCTAATAGCCAAGAACATCTTTTTCTTGTTCAATCAGAAAATCTGATTTTTACTTAACTCTCTGGCAAGTACACTGTTAAAAACCTATATCCTACTGACCACCTTGTCTAACCTTACCACTAATAGGCTACTCATGGCATTACTGATCATAAGAGTACTGTAAACTTACTCTGCAAATTGTTCATAAATAAAGGTTTTCCACCATTTGAGATTGAGTCTAATTTGGTGCTAGGGAAAACGCCCATCTTCTTGCTTGCTTTGTGATTTTGCAATCGCATAAAAGACAAGTCCAAGCATGTTTTGAACACTTCCCCAATATCTGAGACGGATACATTCCTTATTGCAACATTCAGTAAAATCAACCAGCCTCATTTGCTTCTTCTAGTCTAATTCATCCACCACTTACAAAAATACATTGGCCTACTGTATCATGACTTTAAAATGGCATTTTTACAGAAATTCATATGATCTACTGTAGCCTAAAATATAAGGGTACATTGATAAAGAATTGTTTTTTTATATTGGTAGACCTATGTATGCTATTGATATGATATAGGCCTATTAATGCTTGGTTATGACATAAAAAAAAGACTGAAGCTCCTGTCACTGCAGATTTAACAAAACTAGGACTAGTGGGCTACTATAAAAAAAGGTGTCAAAAAAAAGATTTGGTTCTGTGTCATATGTATAGCCAACCATAAATATGGCAAGTTACGAGAGCTTCAACTACTAGTAGTTTAGACTAAACCAAACTGTAAAAACAGAGAGGTTTGAAGCAGAGTATGATCTTCGGTTAAAAATAAGACTGAACTGACAGTAGCTTAAAGTGATGTGGCAATGGCACACAGGCCTACAGTATACTGATGTCCCAGTTTCACATTTTGTCTCGTCTGTCTATTTCACAATATTGGGGAAAGGTTTTGCCCATCAAGTGAATGCCATTTCATAAGGGAATAAATAGGACATATTTTTGCCACATTTTTTCTACAACTAAAAAGTTACTACAATATCTTGGTAGTTGGTACAATCATTAGAACACGTTTGATAACTGAGGTGCACATCTGCCAACTTCTGCAAACCATGGAGGTTCAGTGATTTTAATGTCAACTTGGAAAACGGTGCCATTTTTGTCCATTGGCATTGTTAGCCAAGTTGACATTAAAATCACTGAACCTTATGGTTTGCAGAAGTTGAATCTTCCTCAACTACATGACATGACCTTTTAAAAGTAACCTACTAAATGTGATTTTGTAGTAGGTCTAGTAATAGTTATAAGTAGTCATTAAACAAAAAATAAAAATAAAAAATTGGGCTGCCATGAGGTGTGTGTCCATGTTTTCCCATACCCCCATGACCCCCAACACATGAAGGCTTGGGAGTGTAGGCTAAACGTCAGAATGTCTCATTGGGCATATTGTTTCATGCTGTTTAGTGTCCATAGGCCTATACATATAGAAAACGTCGGACTAAAATATAGCCTACATTTTGAATGCATGCTATTAAGGATTCATAAAAATTATTTCAGCCATCAATATTAGGCTATTATAAATGTAAAGGCATTTTAAGCTGAAATTGGACGGTATCTCCCTGTCACGCAGTGTCAACTGCAGGTAAGTGCGTCCAGCTTTTTCTGCTGAGTTCTCTCCCGTCTGGCAGATCTCGTACGACTGCTGCTGTCTGGTCATGAACGCGCCGTAGTCCAGTCATGCTGAACGCAAAATTATGAGCAGACTGAGGGTGTATGAAGCAGTAATATTATTCTACCCGATGTCATCTGAAAACACATGGGTAGGCCTATTCCATCTAACCTCACTCACGTCAGATGCAGCGTCGACGTGAGTGAGGTTATATTCCATCTGCAGTAGCGTAGGTTTATCAGAATTAACCTTTAACTAAATGTCAGGATTTCAAATCAAATATTAACCACAGTAGGCCTATTCCAGTTCAATATTGTAGGCTGACTTTAGAAATGCAGCGAACCCGTCAGAGCTGCCCAAAGTTGGAGAGGCGGATCCTGATGTGTGACCCGGTTGTTCTGGCTACCCCGGTGCCCAAAAATGAAGATTCTCGGTGAAGACGAGCGGAAGATTGCAGAGCAAATCCTGCGCTCGTATTTACCTAAAAGTTCCAAGGTATGCTAAACCTGCATGTAGATCTGCATGTAGCAACATGTAGATACTGAATTGCCTTTGCACTGGATCTGCTAATGTGTTGTCGGTTTAGGTGTATGGATTTCTCTATGGAATGAACCGAAGTAGACCAAGTACCCTGGAGGTCGTTGTTGACGCCTGGCCTGATTTCAAAAGCATTGTATTTCGACCTGACCAAAGGGTGAATTTCATTATTACATTCTTGTTGGATTTTTTTTCATGATCATTGCAAAACAGATAAATTCACCGCCCCCTGGTCTTTACCCAATCAGAATGCGCGGATCTCTGACTACATGAAGAAGGTGACTTTATTCTGTACAGACGACGAAGTCTTGAAGAGAATGATAGTGGACGAGAATGCAATTGATTGGAGTACATACTTTTTGATCGGAGGTAGGCTTGGTCCAAGTATCTGGAGGTACACACAGGAACACTATTTATTCCCTGAATCCATCCCATCAATAACCTCACTCACGTCAGATGATTTGTAGCAAGGCTACTTTCAAGGGGCGCAGCTGACTCGAGTGAGGTTATCCCATCAATACACTACCCACAAAATGACAAACTTTTCTTTGAATGATTTTGAAGTGCTTCAACAAGTAGACCTAGGTCTAAGCTAAAATCAACTACATGTCTATCCCACATGTTTATTTTTAGGGTTCGATATATCTCTTGCACCGATGCTACAGGAAATTGCAGCCTCTAAGGGAGTGAATGTGAGAGGGTTCACTTTGGTTCATCTCATGACCTTATCTGACCCATGTGACCTGCCTGAGCTATCTTACAACAGGTAGGAGAAATAACTTCTTTCCATAGAAATTTGGGTAGGGAGCGTGTAAAATCATAAAATTTATATTTTATTTTATTATTTTTCCTATTTCATTTTATTTTAAATGAGATTTGTCAGCATTTATTCACCTTTTATCCCTTACAGTATTGAGAGTAGGATTTGCCCTCTGAAAGAATCTCACATTGATTTGGTGAACAAGACGTGGAAATTTGGTGGAGACGAGAAAGGATACAAGAACATTAAAAACCTCATCAGCAACTTCCCCACCTGTTGCATTTTGGATGAAAGCGGGCAACCTGTGTCATGGGTGCTGATGTACGACTACTGTGCACTGGGAATGTTGTACACGATACCAGAGCACAGAGGCAAAGGCTACGCAAAGATCCTGATCACCTACATGTCAAAGAAAATCCATGCTCAGGGATATCCAGTTTACTGCTTTATTGAAGAAGAGAATGACCAATCCCTCAGGCTCTTCAAGAATCTGGGATTCACAGAGGACCCATCCTACAGAGCAGCCTGGTTTGAGTTTAATTATTAGGCCCATATGCTGTCTGTTGGACCAATGGAAATGACAAGTCTACATAGTAAATGTTTACAGAAATGCAAAGCATGGTTCATGTATATACTTTTTAAAACAGGACAGTTCCTGTCCTTGATTATGTTTGGTTGAATCACGTTCAATGGTGTTGTATATTCCCCAATATACGGGTTTGAGAACGGTCAAACCGGCCACCATGGCTACATTTAGCATTTGGTAGGAAGCCGTCCTTAAGCCTGGTTGTTCTGTATGCAGAACATTGCAGTGTAAAGAAACTACTAAAGAAACTAAGTGAGGTTCTTAGTGATCAGTGACTCATAGCACCTCTCCATAAGGCCGGCCACCTTCCGGTTTCATCATCCCTTAAGATCAGTCCAATGACAGGGACGTCTGGTAATTTGACAACGCTGGAGTTAGGCTGAGCGGAAACGCATTCAATATATGAAGAGGATGTGTCTCAGCACACAGCATGGGACTCAGCACACAGCCAACAGTGAGTGTGTAAATACAGTGTGTGGTGTTGTGTTAATTGCATCCTCTAAAGACATTTTAGGTCTATATGCGAATTGTAGAGGGTCTATTGTCTATGAATATCTGAATGTGGTGCATGATGATCCTTTTAAAGCACTTCATTATGATTGGAGTCGATACAACAGGCCAGTAGCCATTCAGACTATCAGTAAACATGACAGTCAATGGAGGCTGCATTACTTGTTGCGTAAGTATATGCGTAAGCTTGCCATTGCATTGACTATGAAACAACCCATTAAGATACAGGCTTTGAGGTAATTCTATACCTCATGGTCTTAGTAGGGAACCAACCCATAATGGCCAGTTATGACCAAAATAAAAACCAAACACACAATTAGGACATGGGACATTAGGACACAATTAGAACACAAAATTAGGACATGATGCAGTATATAATTCATACAAATTAAGAAAAACAAAGTTAACAAAGTTAAATTTCACTGAGCATCAACCAGCAATGGCACTGTTATAGCCTAGCCCTATCCTTTAAAGTAGACTCTAGTGTAGATACACCAAACTGTACTGTATATACAATCCGTAAGTGATAAAAGATCCAAGATATGCCCATGTTAAAGTGCTACACTGTTCGGAATTCTGTCTGGAGACAGATAACAGTAAGGCAGATCCATTCCCTCGTTTCTGGTCTTCACATCCCGGGAAAATTCTGCAAGTTCCCTGCGGAATTTCTGCATAGCATTTTTCACTGGCTTTTCAGTGAAGTGCTCATCAGGGTACATGCCTAAAAACAACTGGAGGAAAAAGCATAAATTTTGTCAATTCTCACATTGGTTTTATATCATGGTCAGTTGCCTCACTTGAAAATTGAAAAACCCATGATTTGAACTTCAGTCACAAAAAAATCTGTAATTTTTCTCCAGAAACACACATTGTGTTGCCAATAGTGAAGATTTAATTACCTCACTCACGTCAGATGTAGCGCTACGCGCGTTCATCTGATATTCAGCGATAGACGAATTATTTCAGGAGCCAGAAATCCTTGAATCTAACTGGGCAAACGGCTTGTCCATCAATTTAATTGACGTACACTGCAGCCAACCACATCGAAACCAACCGAAGACGCTCGTTACGTTTGTTGGATTGGTTGGATTCAAAACAGTTGCTTCTTCGCTACGTCACACCCTCTACAGCAGCCAGCGGCCCTGATTGGTCCGGTTAGAGAATAATGGCTTGAAATCTCTCTGATGGGCTTCAACATCAGATCGTTGCGCGGAAGTGCCTTACGAAAGTTACGTAGCGCATGATCTGACGTGAGTGAGGTAAAAGACTTAACACATTAACCTAGTAAAATTGACGGAGTTAAATAGTTCCTTTTTTCCCCTTTTTGATCGCTGTTAGCAAACGGCACTCCTAGTAGGCATTTACTTGTATTGTGTTGCAGCTTGATTGTTATCCCTCTTTAGTAAGTCGTTTTGGATAGAAGTGTCTGCTAAATGTAGGGGGTGCCGTGGCTCAGTGGCTAGAGCGTCAGACCATTACTCCGGGGACCCGAGTTCGATTTCGGCCCAAGGTCATTTCCCGATCCCACCCCATCTCTCTCTCCCACTTGCTTCCTGTCATCTCCACACTGTCCTATCTGATTAAAGGCAAAAAAGGGCAAAAAATATCCTAAAAAAAATGCATGAATGTATAACAGTAAAAGTACCTCATTATCCTGCAACTGGCTCAAGGCCCACACTGCCCCCAGATGCCAGCAGCAGCGGCCGCGGTCAGGTAGAGTCTCCATGATGCTCTTCATATTGGCCCCACCCTTCTTTGTAGGGGGAGGTTTTCGCATTGTTGATGGAGTATTAGGAATCCAGGCATACCAGTCATACTGCCATGTAACAAAACACATAGTCTCTGTTATAAACACTGACTCAGGCGAGGGTGAAAATCGTGCACATCCCAAAAGGCGCAAAACAAAGCCATGGAATGAATAAACACAAAAAAAGGATTTTAAGTGTGCAGACTCCTCAATCCATAAACACTGACTAAAGCATGAAACACTTTAGCAGGTGGAGGCGTTGGAACAAATAAGTGAAGTGAAGAATAAACAAAACAAAAATGTCAAAGAATGTAAATTGGGATTTAAGGAATGCAGAAATAGAGTGCTGGGAAAATTCTGTCCGTGAACACCTGCAGAGCAGGTTGTGTTAACAACATCAAGGTTGTGATCCAATTTTTAGACATAGGCTACTGGCCCTCATTTGCGAAACGACCATAAGACAGAAAAGTGTGCGCTCATTCCAACGCAAAATGTGGCCCTATAGTGAAATTGATCAAAGTCAGAGAGAAAAGACTACAGGAAAAGTAAAATAAATAAACAACAGGTATTAAATATGGGCCTAGTAATGTAAAACAAAGTCAATTTAAAAATGAAGAATAGCAGAGAAAAAGTGTAAAAAGAGTGGAGCAGCAACCATGCAGCGCCATCTTCACCATAGCCATGTTCATCATAAATGCACACATAGGGTTAGTAACTCTACCTGACCAAAGTTGACAGCAGCATGCTGCGCAGATGCGGTGAAGATCACAACAGTAAGGTACTCTATCAGCTGTGCCTTTGTCCCCATGGCTTTTGGAAACTCTACAATGAAGTCGAGACTTTGACATATCACTGGCAATGTAATATACAGAAATACCAAATGTTGCAGACAGACATAGGTGATTTGTAGAATATGAAAATAATAAAACAAAAAGCTCGCTGGTTCAACCAGAGATCATTACCTACCACAGTAGCTAAAATCTTGCATTCCAAAGCTGCAGACATCTTTTACAAATGCTTGAATTTCCTCATCGTCTTGGATGGTCTCATCACTATCATAGTACATGGCAACAATATCTGCCACAAAACTAAGGCATATTTCATAATTAGTTTCTGTATACCAAATATTACCATTATTTTGAACCTCATGTATATTTTTAATGGATTACCTTTGGATGATCCCCCATACCTTTAGACCATCATCCCTGTAGTAGTAAAAGGGCAGCTCCTCCTTGCTGTCCATCCCTCGGGCCTTTATGGCCTCTGGGAACACAAGACTTTTGTATGTGAAGGTCTTCATGCCCTTCTGGACTAGTTCAACATGGCCCCCTCCTCCCGATGCATTAGCCTGCCCAGATACAAATGAAAACATAAAAATATTATATTATACAGAGAGCATGTCTGCAGACTAAGACAGGTAGTCTGACTTAAAGTAAAAGACTGATAACAGCAGACTTGTGTCCAGGCAAACCTTATCAAAGAGGCCACCTTTACAGATTAGCTGCTCTCGTGCCTTGGTGTTGATGGCTATTGTGAAGCGGACATGTGGAATAAGCAACTGCAGATAAGAAAAATAAAACACAATAGCCACAATATAATACAACTAAACATTATTGTAGTTATATATCACATGCACTGTGTTATACACATGTGTTGATATGTAAGTAAGAACTGAGTCAAAGACAGGCACCTTATAAATGGGGTGAACAGCAGGGAGTTGGCGCAACATGGCAATCCCAAAGACCTCCAAGGAGAGGTGAGTGCGCAGAAGGTGAGTGACTGTTTGGTGGACTTGGAAATCAGAGGAGCGCACCCACATCTTAGCCAGCAACCAGTCATATTCCGAATCACTTGGGAGAAAGATGGGATTGTTCTCGCCAGGGACCTGATGGAGCTGCAAAAACGAAGCATTCAAACTTCTTTCGGTAACACTTTATTTCATAAGACTGACATGACATTGTCATTAACTATGACATGACGTTGTCAATACTCTGTCATAAACTTTACAAACCTGTCATGACTTCTGACATACCCTTACTAACCTAACCCTAACCCTAACCATGAAAAATACCGGGTGACACTTAATGACTGAAGTCATGACAGGTGAATAAAGTTTATGACAGATTCATGACAACTTCATGACAAAGTTAATGACAGTATTGTGTCAGTCTTATGACAGTACTTTCAAATAAAGTGTAACTCTTCTTTCCTTTGGACTTCTTTCCTTTCTATGCTGGCATTTGTACTGCTAATATATTGGTAATATAAGAAGAGATCTATAACCTACAGTATAACTGAACCTAATAGTCTATAATAATTATTATGACCGCCGCTAGCGTAGCGGTCATATAGTGATTGTCAAAGTTTTTTTTTTTAAAAATTTCCATCTACCTCCTGAATTTTTGGTCAATGATTCCTGGGACACCGTAACACTGTTACACATCAACTTAGCTTATAACCAGTCATTTGTGATTTGCACCCCCATGGTAAAAAATGAAAATGCAATATTATACGGCTTTAATTGCCCCTATCTTTAGATCAGATGTTATGAACTGCACCAAATTTAATGTGTATGATGAACCTGACATCCCGTGGGAATATGTCAAGTTTTGTGGAATTTCATCCATGGGGGGCTATAAAACAATTTATATGTACATTTAATGACTGTACAACCATCGACCTGTAGATGGTGCTATTAAGCGAAAGGTTACTGGTTTGAGATGATAGGCCTACTGTCTCACACACACACACACAGGGCAGATAATTTGCAGAACTGAGCGGCGGTCATATTTTGTAGTACATTTCTAGTTTATTTAATCACAGTGTTCTGTGAATGTACACATCATATACAAGGCCACAATTGAATAGGAATAGTACCTGAATTGCCAGTGGCATGATTCTGTTCTGTTTATCCCTATACAGTAAACAGACTGGAGCAGCCATATACTGTGGTGTATATGGGTCTGTACCATTTGGGGTCACACCATCCATTATCTCATAGTCTGCAATATAAATGTTGCCAGCCTGTAAAAGAGTAAAGTTTCATTGCTCTCTCTTAAGTCTCCATCTTTCTGAACAATATTTTGAAACAAACACACACAGACACATGATGAACATGTGCTCTTACTTTCACTTCCTCCTCAAGAGTCATTTTCCGTTCCAGGCAGTCTTTGACCATTTCATGAGTAACTGGGAATTTATCTGGAATTGTTTTGCATTTCTGGATGATAACAGGATTGCATCCATTCAGGAACTGGTATCCAAATATAAAGTCTTGCTTCCAGTGTTGCATAACATACTCTGTTGTTGAAAGAAAAGGCACCAGATAGTACAACATCATGGTAGGATATGGTAGGTAAAGGGTGAAACCTTGAATCTTGTATGGATTTGACACTCTACACAATATACAATAAAAGGACTATTACATGGATGTTGCCATTGGGCCTGTGGAATTAAAATAGCCAACGGTAAATGATTGTTCACCATACTCATCATCAGGCATAGAGCAACACCCATCCTGTATGTCAAACCCACAAATATTTTACTTTTTTAAGGCCCAATTTTCATTCCATCTGACCATACAACATATTTTGTGTTAAAGATGTCCCAGGGGCATTTTTCAACCCCAGCATTTATAAATTTATAAACAAATGAAAGAAAAAGGCACTCCAACTGGAATGGCATTTGAATTATCTATTGATGCCAAGGTCGCTTTTTAAGCTTTTCTGAAAACTTGGTGATAACAAAATGTTACTTTTATTGTTGTGGTCAGTGATCTTTGTGTTTTGTTTTGTTTTTTTTTTGTCTCTCAATCCTCCACATTGCTAGCCAGTTGAGCGCCGCCTGCTGGCTCTGCTCATTTCATTTCGTTCCAACAGGCATTTCAGGATGTGAAAGCGGATGATCAAATCAGGCTACCACACTGCATGAAGGCAAGATAAACATGGCTGTAACAGGCCGTGCTGATGGCTGTATTGAAACTAACCCCCTCTAGTGGTGGCACTCCTGCAGTGCATCTCAGAGTGTTTTGCTTTGATTTTCATGGATACTGTTATTAACTAGCCTGGCGAATGCCGAACTAAAATCACAAGTGATATTTGCAGAGTGAAATGAAATAAGCGCGCAAAGGAGCATGGGAATTCCCAGGCTAGTTATTAACAGTATACATGGTACATCACAAGGTATGAATCTGCACACAGTTGTCATCAACATCAACATACTCACTTAGAACACATAAATTTAATCATACCTGAAATGTTGTTCTTGATGCGCAGAAATATTTGTTCAAAGTCAGACAGATCATCCCAAGAAGACTGGAACATATGCATGAACTTGTTCACAAACAGATTGTCAATTCTATGTGGCAGAGATAAAAACATACCGGTAGTTAAAACAGGGGCTAGGGTTCTTTATTTTCTTTCATCTTACGTTCCTATTACAGTACATGTTATACTGCAAAACTGCAAAAACATTTCACTGTCTGAGTCTGATCACTAGTGATAACTAAGCCTACTGCTGTCAGCAGATCTCAGACAGGTTAAAACTTGACTGGATACGTTTTGGGAAACAATTTTTTCAGTCATTTTCATGGTGAATGCTAAACATTTAACATCACCACTTGCGGGCAGCAAATTCAGGTAGGCTCTAAAACTATTACCCCAAGTGATGTCCTTACATGCTGGTCCTGTTATTGCATGTATGGATGCATGTGTAGGCTACTCACGCTTTTTTGTGCATTAATGCAAAGTCCACAGCTTTCTCGCTGTCAAACCGGATATCAATGGGCAGCTCTTTGTGGGTTTTGGCATCGATGCTCATTGGAAACCCTGGTTGCCACTCTTTCCATCTTTAATTAATTAAAACAAAAATAATTAATTAATGAAACAGACAAAACATTCCTACCTCACAACCAGTTTAAAGAAGTGAATGAAGAAAGAATATTGAACATTGTGTGCCTCTTATCACTAACTGAGTCATGAATTACACATTCTTTTGAGTCTGATAATTGTTATGACAGATTCAGGTGTTGTTCCAGGGCATAAAATCTTGGCCAGAAAAGTAGTCTCACCCTGCAACAGCAGCAGAGGCGGTACCTGATGTTATGTTTGTGTGTGTGTGTGTGTGTGCGCGTGCAAAAGCACCTTGGATCAACTCTTTTGTAAGAAATGTGCTATACTGTATGAATAAAGTGACCTGACTTGACTTGACAAGCATAAAACACAAACAAAACACTGAAAACAGAGGGCACACACACACAAGCACTGGAAGATCTACCCCATAGATAGCGGCATGCTTATTTTGTGCTTATTACAGTGCTTAGGATCAACAAGGCTGATCATGTAAGTAGAAAGAGAGAGAGAGAGAGAGAGAGAGAGAGAGATACTTTATAGATCCCCAAGGGGAAATTCAAGGTACCAGCAGCTTTAAGACACCACACACAACATACACTACCGTGTAGTACACAAGGTGAACATAAAATAAGTCAACATTACTCGGCAAAAAGGCAATAGAATCCCATACTAAAGTAAGGAGGTTGAAAGGATGATGATTCATTTAATTTGGATGAAACATGCTGCAGTCAGTCATGTTTGTTCCTTAGGCAGGAAATAGTTAATAGTTAATAGTTAATAGTTAAAGCAAATATCGGAAGTCAGATAAACTTGTGAAAGCTCTTTTGTGATTTCTTTCCACTGCAATCTAACCCTCAGTGACTGACTGGGCAGAGGAGGACAGCATGCTGCCACATGCACACCCACCTGTAAATACTTTGTCTGGTTTCCAACTCTTTGTGGCGATGCTGCTTAGCTGCTTGTGTCGTCTCGTCCTTTGGCAGACGAGCTAGACGCACACGCAGAGAGGGTACATTTTGTATTTTTTTATGTTATGGAAAGGGTTACATACATTTAATTTAGGGCTAGCTGTTAGAATAACTATACCCTTGCCATCCCTGAGGATAACTTCCTTGTTGTTCTCCAGCCACTGAAAGCAAGGAAACTCAATATGATCTTCCATGGGGGTCTTCACTGTGATGTATCTGCAGTACCAATCATCATGGAACCAATATTTTTTCTTCTCGATTTTCACAAATTCAATTTCACCAAGATTTTCTTCAACATTTACATCATAGGAGTCAATCTGTTTGTAGAAAGAAATGTGCACCACCAAACAGGTTTTACATGATTGCAAGGGTTATGTTGCATGCACGCTATAATCTAAAAAAAATCAAGAAACATGTTATACAGCAACATTCTTCCTTGTCTTACAAATAAGATTGAAAATTTGGCCTTTTCTGGGTACCTTGCAAAAACAATCATTAATGTTGTTTCATACAGTAGAAGCCAAGTAAGTACTTACGGCCCCCCTTTCAAAGTCATTATAGCGGGGTTTATCTAGAAGGGTCCTCTCACTGCATCCCTCAGTTCCAATCAGGGTGATGTAGATGTAGTCGTCGGTCCCTGCAAACCACTGGCTACCAGTGGCCACCGTCACTATGTAAGCAGCAGCCATCCTTGTGAAATACGCACACACTTCCAAGATTTGGTAGCTGCTCTCTGGGTCTTGTCTTGTAAGATTCTTCCTGGCCACATGTAGAAGTCTCTAGTCTACTCTAAACTTTCCTGCTTCAGACTGAGCTCTCAGGCACTACAAGCATATGCAAATTCACAGGTCTTATTGAGGCACCTCCCATGCATTTGTAAAGCCCTTCAAATATTTATTTCCTGCTGTTATCATGTTATGAACTGCTTCTGCCAATTGGGCATGACAGCACAAAGCTTCACTCTTCCTCGTATTGTCCTATTTTTGTTGGTGTTGTTTAAGCCCCCGCTTATGTTAAAAGAAGTGGGCAAAACTCAAGCATAATTCATACCATACTTGTGGACACCAAGTGCGGATTCCCCAAAAGCCAGAATTCAGAATAAAACTCAGATTTTCAAATTTAAGTTTTCTGCTTTAGGTCAGTTTATATTAACCATATACAGATTTACGAAAGATGATTAATTAACACAAAAACTTGCCTGGTGTCCTTTTACTGTGTATGTAAATGAAAAAAAAAAACATGCTTACTTGCATATGTTTTCTCTTCCGAATACGACAGCAATGTAAATATTGATATTACTTAGAACCATCACCCAGCTTCTCCAGACATTCCCTAACAAAAGACCATGTGATCTCTGCTTTTATGTCTAGTGAGTTGTGATGTCTTATATTATACATCTTACTTATACTTATTAGTTGTACGTCTTAATTTTAACTTGCACATTTGGAGCTTTGAGAAATGCAATTTCAGTCTGCGTGCAATGTACAGTTGCAGTGCTTGATTGACAATAAAGTTCGCTTTGACCTGAGTTTGACTTTGATGTGATATGTGTGCCAATAGAGAATGTGATGAGGACCAGAAAAGACATTGAGGTGATGAGGACCAGGAAAGACATTGAGGTTTGTGACCCTACCAACGGGCTTTTCCGGCATGCCATTCTAATGTGTCATGCTTAAAGAATGTCTCCACTGCATGCTTTGCACCAATGTGATTCAATGAGTACACTGTGGCACTGTGCATGTGGCCCATCATCAGCTGATCTAATTCTGTCTGTAAAAGCAGACTGATTAGAGCCCAGTGTAGGTGGAATCATAATGCAAACAAAGTCTCTCAAAACATTCACTCATGATGGGAGTGTACGACAAAGGCTTACAGTTATTCAAGGTGATAATTTTGTTTTTCTTTTGTACTGGAACATAGATGACTTGAGGCTGCTTGGCACAACACACAGTTGACGAGGGAGATATTAAGTATGTCCGTAAACCCACCAGCCAACTGCTCTGACATGCTCTGGTTATACAACATTGCAGCCCATCAGATGACTTGCCTGGATTTCTGGCACCGGCTGAACCTGCGGTTCCTCTCTGGCACAAGGTTGAACCTGCGGTTCCTCTTGAACTGAGCAGGATTACCATTGCAACAACACATCAGTAGGGTAAAGCTAACCTGTCTCACGGCAGTCTAAAACCTGGATTTCTGCATTTCAGCCAATTTCTCTGTTTTACCATTAGAATATGGTGCTACTTCCAGTATCTTCAATTCTGCTCAGTCATGTCTAGGTGTGATACAGGACAGTCAGGAACTAAGTTTAACACTGGTTGAATTAGAAGAAAAAAGTGAAGATGAAATACGGTTGTGCCCTTCATGCATAAGTCATGAACTTAAAAACTGCCAGTAAAACAGTTGAATTTGAACAAATCCTGGTTGTGATGAAGCGTCCCAAATCAACTGTAGTTTAAACATGGTTGCCAAGGAGGGCGCCATTTAGCCAAAGCGGATATATCTATCAAATAATCTATCCATCATGACGGAAAATTGTTTATCTGCCATAGAAGACAGAGGCACATTCTAGACACATAACTGTTGCAACACGCTTTCTTCAACAGAAACAGAGGTGAACTCAACGCTACATTGCTTGCGCAAGTGAGTCATCACTCACATATGTTTTGTGTTTTTTTTTCCAAGCCTGATAAAATTCATATAAATATGGAGATTACTTCCTTTTCAACTCTTCACTCCCATTTTCCAAACTGGGGGTAGACACAGTGCTCACTGTTTATTGATGTGGCAGGTTTCTGATTCATCTCATTGCTGATAGGGTGACTTTTCTGACACACCCACTAAATCTCAAAGCATGTTGTGCACCGGCGTTACACACCAGTGCAAAACGTAAACGTCCTTGAATAGCCTCCAGTACTTGAGTCATGCTCAATTAATGTGCACAATGTGTTGACTGTTTACAATTATTTCGGAAATACAGGCAGAGTGTACAATAAAGAGCGGTCAACTTCTAATCATACTTAAATAAAGATAACCCAATGTTTCATCATATATCATACATACTATCTGCAATTAAGATCTAGTTTCTCTTTAGTCGAATGCTTTCAAAATCAAGATCACTTCCATACTGATAGAAAACACAGAACAAGATTGTGTCTTTTATATATTTTATATAACTTGTCTCCACTGCTCCATATTTACAGAATGTTTATTACATGTATGCTATTTACCCTGGAAGCTGATCCATTGAAAAATCCTGCTTCCAGATGAATTCAGGGACATATTTATTGCCCTGCTGACAGCTGTCAGCGCATGAATAAACCAACAGGGTTCCCCAGTCAATGGAAGCATCTGTGCTGTCCACCTGCAGGTGGATGAGCAACTGTGGCATGACCTTTAAAAAGAGAGAAAAATATATGTATTATAGCCAGGCGGCGGGAAGGTGTTTTGTGTAGGGGGGCTGGGGGCTGGGCCGTTAAATGTGACGTCACTTTTTTTTTTTTTTGGGGGGGGGGGCAACATCAGAAAAAGTTTGTCTGTCTCTGCTGTTGAATAACTATTGGCTGTTGTAGGGTGCGTATTCTAGTGCGACAGATAGGCCTATACCCTAATGTGCCAAACATTTTTCCAGGAGATCGCAGCGCAGTTCTTCTGCTGATTGCGCACACCACTAATGGCATACATAGGCCCTACAATGCCTATCTAGAAGTGATGAGTGATTGTTGTCTGTATTGTTTGTCTATATCTGTTCAACACCCATCGTCATTTAGAGACAAAATACGAAAAGACCAATCAATCAAATACGATCATGATTTTAATCGGTTAGAAATCCGAACAAAGTAGCCTACTTTTGCAAGGGTCTTTTAAAATAGGCTATAGCCTGCCAAACGGAATCTCCACCTGTTTTTTGTCTTCTCAGTAACCTGAGTTTTCCCTGTAACATAGATAGCCTATGTAGGGTATATCTGAGAGAACCTCAAATAAAGCGCAGTGACAGGGAGAATTGTTACCGTTCAGTCGGAGACCCCTGCGCACGTCTTCTATCTCCACTGCTTCGCTGTCATTTCTCAACCCAACATACCGGTATTTCTCTCTCGTTCTCTCGCTTGCTTTCACTCATTCCAAATTAGATTAGTTGTAGTGGTAGCTCGGTTAAAGCAAAAATATTTCTAAACTTATTCGATCCAACCAGTGGCGCATGTTAATGTTATGTTTGTCGACGTTTGTCTTGTCTGTCTGTGCGCAAAATACCTTGAAAAGTTCTGTAGGCTACAGAACTTGTCGGACAGTGCGGATAGGCTTTGAGGACAAGGAACACATTACTATATTTTGGTGGTGAACGCTCACGAATAATGAACTATCCATTCAAGACATAACAGGTTACGTTGTCTTGTCTTTGGTTAATAGTCGAGATGAAGCTGTTATTGAATGGCGATATCTACTATGCAAAATGCGAAAAAAAACATTAGAACTAAGAGTAGGCCTATAATTTTTTGATAGCCAATTTTGAGAACAGATCTTTTCCTCTTTTCGTGGCCACACTGGCCTTCCAAACTGCTGTCAGACCTGACGGAACAGTGCGCTCTCAGAGAATTGCTGTCAACGTTGAGGAGGTTAGGAGGAGGCATTCTCTTGTTAATAGCTGGGCTATATGGGTCAGCCTGTCCACTAGAGCTTTCTGAACTATTGGGCACAGTAGTTAGTCTATTAGTGGATGTTTACATATTTTTATTTTCATTTAGGAAGGGTCGGATTAAAATGCGGAATTTTCTATGCTTGATAGCCTAAAACAAAGTCCGGACCATTGATCACGCTTCTCAGGAATTCTGATAGGCAGCCTACCTGTTGTGTCAGTGATCCTACTAGCCTCCTTAGTTTAGTTTTGCACTCTGCTTTATACAAGTCATGTATGAAATGTAATGATTGATTTGGAGTGAATCAATAAATAGCCTAATCGCAGCCCCCCCCAGGGGGGGCTGACGCTCTGACATAGGGGGCTGCAGCGTACGCAGCCCCCTATGTTCCCGCGCGTATGATTATAGCAGCCTCCTAACTATTCTTTCTTCTTCAAGTACATCTGCATGATGCTAACAATAACTAGTAGATACTAGTGGTGGGCCGTTAACGGCGTTAACGTGCTGCGTTAATGACAGACACTTATCGGGCGATAAATAAATTAACGCCAATAATCTATTCTCAAGTTGTCTCTATTGCATCGCGCAAAATAATCCATTCCATTTTAAGGAATAGCGAATGCATACCGCTGGGAATCCGCTTCCGGGTTTTGCATTACCAACAACAACTCACCGCATGTAAGCTAAAAGTGATGAGTCGTCAGTGCAAGCAGTGAACGTGCAAGCTGCTACTGGAGGAGGGAACACCAACCCCATTGCTACCTCACATTAAGTAGCTTTTGCTAAACCTTATCCATTTATTGTATGTCTTCAAAATTAACTAATGCCATGTTCAATTAATGTTCAATTATTAATGAAGTAGTAAGATAGCCTATAGTATGCTAAGCTTAGCCTACTGGTAGCTCTATTCTTGGTTAGGGTTGCCAACTTTCAGAAATCGAAATAAGCCATTATGGGCAGATGAACGAAATGCATCTCAGAAAAGTATAGAGCTTAATTTTGTGCTCAGCCTAAGTACAAATTTAAACTGTTTAAATTGAGAATTACTGTTGGCACGCTGCATGTTTTGTTACATCTAAGATTCAAGGGAACACAAAATAAAAAAGTACAATGCACCCATAAAGTAGACCTACTGTATCACATTCATCTCATCATCAGGCAGTAGTAGGTTCAAAAACAGTCATAATTGAATCAAAACAGTACTTTTTTGTTTTGTAAAACTGGAGGCACATACACCATCCAAATATTTTTATGTGCCACCTGGGTTGAGAGACCCGCTCTCAAAGACTTTAAGTCATTATTTAAGCAGAACACACAAATTATAAATGCCTTCAGCAGAATTCAAATTATACATTTTAATCTAGATTAATCTAGATTAATTTCAAATTTACAGTGAGATTAATCTAGATTAAAAAAAAATAATCTATACCCACCACTAGTAGATACCTTTGTTACCCGAAACACATTTTGAAACTTACCTGAAATTCAAATACACGTTTGGCGCCACATTCACATTTGGGGATGTTCTCCTCCAATGGTTGATGCTGTGAGGAAACCCATAGGGGATCACCACCTCTTTCGTATCGCAGCACCTGCAAAGTCAAAGTTAAAAGTCACATTCAATCCTACATCAGACACCAATAGCCAGGGCTGTAGATTGTATTCAACCTATGGTCCAACCAATCAATTGCATTCAGGAAGACATGAATTAAGGAACCTGGTGTGGCTCTGCTGATGTCCTCTGTTTAAACTTCTGAACTAACTTTGCTGTCTTGAGTCTCATGAAGAGCCATGTCCTCCAGCTCATTTTCATCCAAGTCTAAGAGGTAGAAATACAATTGAAACAGTTATCAGATTGCCTTAAAGAACACAGATGAGTTTGTGAGTGCATCTGGCTGGAGAAGTGGTGGGGGTTACAGAATGGCAGACAGGAGATTACTGTATACTGTTTAGGTTATGCTTTAGTGCATTGTACTTAAATGATATCAGTAGAACATGACATGCATGAGAATGTTTGTAAGAGAGTGCGCAACTGCATCCAAAATCTTACTTATCTTTCAGTTTAATTTCATTGCTGGTTGCTCATCAACTTGACAGGTCTCAAAACTATTTCTTTTTTCAGGCAGACTGGCAATCAGACAACAAAACCTCTGCAAAGTTGCAATCCTATCTCTGTTGATGTAGGCGATCTATCGGAGCATTCTTATGCACATACCATTATCAGTGTGGGGTGCGTCACCGTCCTCCACGCCATCTGTGTCATTCGTCTCCTCTTTTCCCTCAAACTCCTCAGGTTCAGTAACCAGCTCAAACTCAGGAAACAGGAAGGCAGGGGCAGATATCTCTGTGGTGGTAGCTGCTACAGATGGGAAAAACATACATGTAAGAAAATGTCTGGTATGCACAAAACCAATGTTTTTTTCTTTCTCAATATTTTGATGAAAGCTTGTTAGAAATAATGATGTAATGAGTACTAAAATGTAAGTCACTTACCTTCTTTACAACATTCCTTTTTATGCCTGTGTTTCCAGTCTGTGGTTTGGTGATCCTTACTGCAGTAAGTCACTGTGTGACAGCGTGAACATGCTTTTGATCCGGGACAACCACACAATCTGCAGAGTTTAATTCCGGACTGCAGCACAAGGTCACTAGTCATATCTTCTGGCGCCTCATCCGATGGTGGGTCATAAGAGTAAAAGTCATTTTTTCTTGATAACTGACTTCTAAACACTGTGGACATAAACAGTACAACAAATCAACATTTACCATGGCATAATACTTTGTCAAGAGGTCTGAGGTCACAAGGCTGTGCATGCCACAACCAAAAAAACGGTCTCTAGTATAGTTATTAAGCCCTCACTATTAGCCTACTATTGATGGGCCTACTCTTGATGGTGTAACGTTAAAGTAAGTCAGTACACGAATATCATTTAAATATTTAAAGTTAGCGTTAGTTCAAATGCAAGACCCTGGAGAAAATTGTGTAGCCATCTTATTGTGATGCAAACAAAAAATAGGCCTAACATTCATTGAATTTAATTGTCTGAATCAGATCCTAATCTGCTCGTAGGCTATGTCAGAGACACTTATATAGAAGGACTTTGGCTATGTACAATAAACAAACAAAACATGCGTTAGGCTCTGCTGTTTTGATTGGTACTTCCTTACCTTTAAAGCATTGACTATCATTCCGTGAATGGCAGGTGGGCGTCTTGCAACAAAATACAAAAACCGTCCTATGAAAACTCCAATTCTGACTTACAATCGGGGCATAAACTTGGAGTAAAAAAGCTGTGGGCAGCTGGCATTTTGCACACGTTATATCAGACAGAGATGGCAAGTCCGACTGACTTAACCAAGCAGGTCTACCACCTACTTTACTGGGAAATTGAGGACTTCGAAGTTGCCATGCATCAGCTTCTTCTACAAATCCCAATGAAACTCCAGTTTCATTCTTGGACGTATCCGATGTCATGACTTCAATTCTAAAATGAAATAATACACGATTTTCACGAAACAAATGAAATCGAGAGCTGTCAAAAAGATACTTTTGCCTCCATGGCACAACGTGATGAGATGGTTCTTCAGAATTAATATGTCGTGTGAAACAAACGTTCCGATTTTTCGTTCCGTTTTTGTGTATTGGATACTTCTACTGTAATACAGGATATTCTAACATGCCGCGAAAAATGTAGAGGCGTGTAGCAAAGCCTATTATGCTGTTTTTTTTTTTGTTTGTTTTTTTACAAGCGAAAGTAATGTAATCTATTCAGACTGGATACTGGAATGGAATTTCAGAAAGTTATGGCAAGTTTTGGACAGGATGACTCCTGCTGGAGAAGTTGGGAAGAGGTGCCTCTGCTAATGTCTAGCCATTGTCTCCAGGGTGAGGCATGAGTTTTCAGATCTACTGTAAACCAATTCACATAACAGGTTAAAATTTTGCATTGGCCCTTGACAAATCCGATTTTTTTGTATGTAGCCCACAAACAGAAAAGTTAGACCACCCCTTGCATAGTTTGTGTTTTTGTGCAGTAGCCTACCCCAACTAAATAGCCTAATCCAGGCCTATTTGATATGATGTAAA
>JAODXP020001124.1:12500-15000 GCA_027497455.2 Sardinella longiceps | reverse complement strand
TGCACACACACACACACACACACACACACACACACACACACACACACACACACACACACACACACACACACACACACACACACACACAATTCTAATCCTTTATTCCAGTCCTACCGGTCACATGTCCAGCATAAGGGATGTAAATGTTTCCAGAGAGAGTGTAATTCATTGGTTTATACACATACACACACACACACACACACGCACACACACGCTCATACTACTGGAGACATCTCATCTCTATCTCATGCATAATGCATGCTAATGTGTCTCCCCTCTCTCCCTCTCTCCTCCTCCCATCTCCTCTTCCCTCCTCCTCTCTTCTTCCTCCTCCTCTCCTCTTCTCTTCTCTCCATCTCCTCTCCTGTCTGTTTTCCTCTCCTCTGCTTCTTCCCTCTCCCATCCTCTCCTCCTCTTCCTCTTCTCTCTTCTTTTTTCTCTCCTCCTCTCCTCTCTGCTCTCCTTTTCCCTCCTCCTCTCCTCTTCCTCCTCCTCTCCTCTTCTCTTCTCTCCATCTCCTCTCCTGTCTGTTTTCCTCTCCTCTGCTTCTTCCCTCTACCATCCTCTCCTCCTCTTCCTCTTCTCTCTTCTTATTCTCTCCTCTCCTCTCTTCTCCTCTCCTCTCAGCCCATTATCTCAGAGGCAGAAGCATACTGTACTGTAGTAGTAGACAGTATGCATACTGCATACTGTATGCTGTGTCTCCATAGCCTCTCTGGTGACCCTGTCTCCTAATTGCTCCTCCTCTGAGAGTGGCCCATCACACACAAAGAGTTATCTAGTTATCTAGGGGGACAGCAGCCCACCAAATTAGCACATCTTCTTTGGGATTTATATAGGATATAGGATGAACACAGCATCGATTGGTGCCGTGCTCTCTGTGTGTGTGTGTGTGTGTGTGTGTGTGTGTGTGTGTGTGTGTGTGTGTTTGTGTGTGCGTATCTGTGTGTGTGTGTGTGTGTGTGTGTGTGTGTGTGTGTTGTGCGCGGTTTAGTGTGTGCACATGTGCATCTGTGTGTGTGTGCACGCGTGCCTGTCTGTGTGTGTGTGTGAGTGTGAGAGTGTGAGAGAGCGAGGGGCAAGGCAGGGATTTTGCTGCTTTTAATCTAGCCGGCTTCAGTAATCTGTTATGTAACGCCAGATCGGAGGATCAGATCACGAAACCATCTTTGTGAACAACGCTGCTGCTGCTGCTGCTGCTGTAGTAGTGTGCATATTTTCATTTGTGTTGACGTAAATAACTTTCAATTTCTCCTAATTGATTTTCTTTTTTTATCCCCCAGACACTGAAATTGTAGTAGATTTTTTTTCTCTCTCTCTCCATTTAGCTAAAGCATCCCAGTACTAATGGCAACCATGCTGATAGATTGTGCAATGCTTGCCTCCCAGATTGTGTGTGTGGAAAAGGAAGATTTAAAACTCATCTCAGGCTTTCTGATCTGAATTCTGGAATGTGGCACACACTTACATAAACTTCTAGAATTCCGGGGGAATTCTGGGAGAAAGAAGAGGAAGGAAGGAAGGATGAGAGTTCTAGTTTATATGCTCTGAAATGTCTTTTATGTCAGAAATGATGTCAGAATAACTGTGACTTGATGAATACATGCATATTTCCCCTGTATAAGTCCCTTTATATTTTAGAAGTCCAGCTTTAGCATGTAAAACATAATTCGCCATGGTAATATGTGAACATTCCTGACACACACCCTCATACGCAAACACACACCTACACACAGATACATACAGACATACACAGAGTGACACACACACACAGTCACACACACACACACACACACACACACACACACACACACACACACACACACACACACACACACACACACACACACACACAATGACGCACAAACCAATAAACATATCCTAATATGTACTGACCTGTGTTGCCCTCTCAGGTGGGTGATGTGGTAAAGGTGAAGGAGGACGAGTCGTTTCCGTGTGACCTCATCCTTCTGTCGTCCAGTCGAGACGATGGCACCTGCTTCGTCACCACCGCCAGTTTGGATGGGGAGTCCAGTCACAAGGTCAGTACTGGTAGCAATGGTTTAGAATGAAGGATCTGTTGTTTCATTCTGGAACTATTGGTATTAATGGTTTATACAGTATATCTTGTGTGCGACTCCGAGTGTAGCCTATGTATGGGGTGGGGGGCATCGAGAGCCTCATGATGAAGAAAGGGGGCGTTGGTTCAAAAAAGGTTGAGAACCACTGGTTTAGAATGAGGGACCTGCTTTGGGTTGTTTCATTCTGTAACTGCTGCCATTTTTAAGTGTTAACAACCCATTATGAAATACCACTGTATTATGTAGTAACCTGTTAAAATGTTATACGTTTTTTACCCTGTTATGTAATAACTGCCACATTTTGTAATAAACTACATTCAGTTTATTGTGGCAATGTTGCAAATTTTGGCAATTATTACAAAATGCGTAGATTATTATACATAGAATATAATGGAGTGAAAATGTGGTGTTATTTGTAT
>JAODXP020001124.1:5000-7500 GCA_027497455.2 Sardinella longiceps | reverse complement strand
TTATTTTATTTTACTTTTATTAATTGGTTTCAATCAGGCTGTGAAGGGGAGCTTATATTATAATGTACAGTATAAAAAGTGCTTCAGGAAAACCTCTCCTGTCCTACCTTTAATATAACTGATGAAATCGTTCTAATGATTGAATTGATTGATTGAACTGTTTCTGGATCTCTCTCTCTGTGGTCCAGGTCGATGAACTCCTACCTGATTGTGTACCTGTGCATCCTGATTGGCAAAGCCCTCATCAACACGGTCCTGAAGTACGCCTGGCAGGCCGACCCTAACCGGGACGAGCCGTGGTACAACCAGAAGACGGAGACGGAGCGGCAGAGGCACATAGTGAGTCTTCATTAGCACTCCCAGCATCCTCCTCTGCAGGATGCTATCGTCATGACGATCATGATACATGAGGCAAAGTTGCTAGGCGACCACATAACCTGAAGGTTCCATGCGTTCTGATTGGATGATGTTGATAATTTGCCTGATGATGATTGATGTTCTCAAGAATACACATTGTAGCCATGTGCAGTATGTAGTCAATGGGAATGTGTCTCAAACACTAGCGCTTAGCAACACAGCTTTAAATAGTCGCCTTATGTACTGTGTCATTCACTCTTCATTCTGTCAATCAGTCCATATTAATGTTCTTTGAGGCTATTGAGTGCAGTCTATAGGTATCAAAAGAGCAGCCTTTTGTACAACGTAGACAGAATATGCCAACTTGCAGCTAACACTCACAGATGGGACATATGGAAATGAAACTTGCCTTCATCAATTAGTGTTGGCTACCATTTCACAGTTTGATGTAAATTGCACAAAATTTGGTTGTTCTGCTACCTGTTGACCGCACTCAGCAATGTGAAACAGCAGGTCTACGGTTTGATTCATTCCAGATCATTTCTTTAAAAAAGATAAAACTGGAGCATGGTTTAGATTGAAAAACGGACACAAAAAAATGATTAGTCCCATACAGTGTCAATCATGCCAAAACTGTATCTGATTGGCTCATTGGTCCCATGTTGTCCCTCCCACAGCTCATCCGGGCCTTCACCGACTTCCTGGCTTTCATGGTGCTGTTCAACTACATCATCCCTGTCTCCATGTACGTCACCGTGGAGATGCAGAAGTTTCTAGGTTCCTACTTCATCACCTGGGACGACGACATGTATGATGAGGAGCTGGGCATTGGCGCCATGGTCAACACCTCCGACCTCAATGAGGAGCTGGGACAGGTATTACCAGACTCGAGTGGTTAATTGCATTTCTAAAACTGTTACCATATTAACCAGGCATGGTTTTATTTAAGGAAGACGCATGGATTATTCATAGATACCCCTTCAAATCCCTTCAAAAAATATATTTCTTCTTTACTGACTGACTACCAAATAACACACAAGCGCAGCTACTATTGACTTTGCTATGGTGCAGCAGTATAGAACGAAACCATTGCTTTTGTGAATTTACTTACAACAACATTGAATGCTATTCGACCAATAACAAAGAAGGACCGAAAAATAAATTTGAGTCTTTCTCTCCTGACTTTAATTTAATCTCTCTCCACGTGTTACCTGTCTACAGGTGGAGTACGTGTTCACAGACAAAACGGGTACGCTCACGGAGAACAACATGGAGTTCATCGAGTGCTGTGTAGACGGACATGTGTACGTGCCTCACGCCGTCTGCAACGGGCAGATCATCGCCGGAGCCACGGGCATGGACATGATCGACTCCTCGCCCACACAAGACTCCAGGGTAGGTGTACGCCAGGTGTGTGTGTGTGTGTGTGTGTGTGTGTGTGTGTGTGTGTGTGCGCGTGCGTGTGTAAGTGAGTGTGTGTGTGTGTGTGTGTGTGTGTGTGTGTGTGTGTGTGTGTGTGTGTGTGTGTGTTTGGTGTGTGCATAGAATATCATACCAGTAGATAGCAAGACACAGCATAAATCATCATTGTATACAGTTGATAGCATGATACAGCATAAAACATAACTCTATAGATTGCATGACACAGCATAAAATGTCATTGTATAGATAACATGACACAGTATAGAATGTAATTGTATATATAGCATGACACAGCATAAAACGTAATTGTACAGATACTGTAACATGAGAACAAAACACATCATATGGCCCAACATGCTGTAAACACTGATTCCTCAAAGACTTATCTGGTGTGAATCTGCGTTGTGGTTGGTTGATTCAGCTAATGGGTGTTGTCATGGAAACATACAGTACAGTAAGCCAGTGAATGACAGACAGACGGACGCCAAAATAACTGATTTTCACAAAGACAGAAAATAAGACTGACAGCATTTAGAGGGAGTTTTCTAAAAAACTTGTAGATGTTTGCACCACACAGTATGAGGTAATCTTCCTCCTCTCACTATGGTTTGGGAGGAGAGCTTTCAGGCGGGCGGATGGCTTTTAGTAAGTTTCAGGCTTTTAGTGAGGGTGTCTGCCTGTCTGTCTGTCTGTCTGTCTGTCTGTCTGCGGTAGTCTAATA
>JAODXP020001121.1:0-15000 GCA_027497455.2 Sardinella longiceps | reverse complement strand
TATTAACCCTAACTCTACCATACTCTTTTAAACTACCCATATTAACCCTACTACTCTGCCATACTATTTTAAACTACCCATATTAACCCTAACTTACCATACTCTTTTAAACTACCCATATTAACCCTAAACTACCCATATTAACCCTAACTCTGCCATACTCTTTTAAACTACCCATATTAACCCTAACTCTACCATACTATTTTAAACTACCCATATTAACTCCTAACTCTACCATACTCTTTTAAACTACCCATATTAACCCTAACTCTGCCATACTCTTTTAAACTACCCATATTAACCCTAACTCTACCATACTATTTTAAACTACCCATATTAACCCTACTACTCTGCCATACTCTTTTAAACTACCCATATTAACCCTACTACTCTGCCATACTCTTTTAAACTACCCATATTAACCCCTAACTCTACCATACTATTTTAAACTACCCATATTAACCCTAACTCTGCCATACTCTTTTAAACTACCCATATTAACCCTAACTCTACCATACTCTTTTAAACTACTCATATTAACCCTAACTCTGCCATACACATACAGTATTAACCCTAACTCTGCCATACACATACAGTATTTATGTACAATATCACCTTTCTTTTAGGCTACATGTAAGTAAGCAGAGGTTTTAGTCACTTCAAAAACTGGACAAAGTGAAGATTCTGGTGAACTCTGAGTTGTAGCACTGTGATGTGACAATTATAAGTCGGTTTTCAGATCTCCGCTGACCTGTTTGTGACTGCAGCTTCCCATGGGTCAGTGTGTATGTGTGTGTGTGTATGTGAGTGTGTATGTGTGTGTGTGTGTGTGTGGCGTGACTGGACTTGGACGGAGGAGGAGAACTCTCTCTCTCTCTGTGTGTGTGTGTGTGTGTGTGTGTGTGTGTGTGTGTATGTGAGTGTTTATGTGAGTGTGTGGCAATAATCTAAGGCACTAATGTTGACTATTACAGTCATTGAAAAAAATGATCTGAATACTTCAGCAAGGCTTTTGGAGGCGTTATTGAATGAGAGTGTACGTGAATAAGATGCGCATATACTGTACTTCAGTAAGGTTTTTGGAGGCGTTATTGAATGAGAGTGTACGTGATCTGAGTACTTCAGCAAGGCTTTTGGAGGCGTTATTGAATGAGTGTACGTGAATAAGATGTGCATATACTGTACTTCAGTAAGGTTTTTGGAGGCGTTATTGAATGAGAGTGTACGTGAATAAAGTGTGCATACTTATACTGTGTACCTCAGTAAGGCTTTTGGAGGCGTTATTGAATGAGAGTGTACGTGAATAAGATGTGCATATACTGTACCTCAGTAAGGCTTTTGGAGGCGTTATTGAATGAGAGTGTACGTGAATAAGATGTGCATATACTGTACTTCAGTAAGGTTTTTGGAGGCGTTATTGAATGAGAGTGTACGTGATCTGAGTACTTCAGTAAGGCTTTTGGAGGCGTTATTGAATGAGAGTACGTGAATAAGATGCGCATATACTGTACCTCAGTAAGGCGTTTGGAGGCGTTATTGAATGAGAGTGTACGTCAATAAAGGCGTTTTGTATTCTTTGCATTGAAGCTTCATGACTTGGTGACCGACTGACTGCAACACATCATTCATCTTTTAAAACTCATCCAATGTATGTGGAGCTGGAGTTACAAGTACTCTGGACTTCTTCTACGCTGTCCCACACACACACACACACACACACACACACACACACACACACACACACACACACACACACACACACAGAGTCTGCACAACAAGCTCATATACTGTACAGTACAGACCAAAAGTTTGGACACACCCCCTCATTCAATGCCATTCATTTATTTCCAGCACAATTTATATTGTAGATTCTCACTAAAGGCATCAAAATTATGAATGAACACATATGAAATTATTTGCTTAACAAAAAAAAGTGTGAGATTATGACAAACTTTTGGACCTGAACCCGATCAAGATGGTTTGGGGTGAGCTGGACCGCAGAGTGAAGGCAAAAGAGCCGACAAGTTCTTAGCATCTCTGGGAATGAATAACTCTTCAAGACAGTTGGAAAACCATTTCAGTTGACTACCTCTTGAAGCTCATTCAAAAAATAAAAGGAGGACAAAGCAGTTATCAAAACAAAAAAAGTATACTTCGATGAAACAAGAATATAAAACATGTTTTCAGTCATCTCACACTTTTTTTTATTAAGTACATAATGCCACGTGTTCATTCATAAGTTTGTTTATTTTGTAGATTGTCACTGAATGCAACAGTCATGAAAATAAAGTGAATAATTTAATGGGAAAGTGTGTCCAAACTTTTGGTCTGTACTGTATATAATTACTGCATATTATTATTAACAGCTGTTTTTTTCACTTCATTTGAATAGGGCCGACACACACATACACACACTCCAGCCGTGCCACACCACGGAGTGGTGTATCAGCTCTGCCATATTTCAGTGTATATCGCCCTCTACTGGCCTGACACAGCCGTGCCTGGGAGCTGAGACAGGGTTTACACACACACACACACACACACAATAGTGCCTGGGAGCTGAGACAGGGTTTACATATACATACACACACACACACACACACACACACACACACACACACACACACACACACACACACACTAGTGGCCTGACACAGCAGTGCCTCAGAGCTGGGACAGGGTTTGCCAGTCCTGTAAGGCTCAAGAGCTTCAAACTTAACTCTCTCTCTCTCTCACACACACACACACACACTGCCCCAGGGTTAAAGGAGAAATGTGTGAATCAATCCACAGCCCTGCTGCAGAAGACCACTGACTGCTCGTTGGAAAAATAAGAAAATATGATATAAAATATTTTAACATATCAAATCGGATCCAAGTCATCCATAGTCTGTCTCCTGTGTTAAGTCTTCAGTCATCCTAACCACATTCTCTCATCATAACAAGAATGAGTTAAGTAAATATGACTTTTCTTTTTCAAGTCAAGTAAATATGATTTTTCTTTTTCAAGTTCAAATAGCTTTGCATCTAAAAAGAAAAGTCACATTTACTTAACTCATTTGAGGCAACAAGTTTCCACACATTTTTCAAGTAACCATGACAAATTATTTTTTACAGTGTAGTCTCTTCTCTGTGTGAAGACTCCAGTCTTGCTGACCATACATGTTCAGGGGCAGGTTGGTTAGCAACCACATACACATATACATGTTCAGGGGCAGGCTGCTTGGCAACCACATACACATGTTCAGGGGCAGGCCGGCTGGCAACTAACCTCACTCACGTCAGATGCAGCGTCCTCTTCGGCGCATGCATCTGATGTCGCGTGATAAGACAATTGTTTCAGAAGACTGGGCGTCATCAAAAATCCTTACATATACTTGGATAAACCACTTGTCCGTCATCTTACTTCAACCACTTAAATCTAAACCTACCAGTTGCATCCCATGAGCCCACTCAAGTTGTAGTTTTTCACATGTTCCAAACAAACAAACGCTAGAATCTGCAGCATAATTGCTACAATACTCCATTCAACTCACATAATATAGATGTCTCTTTCAAGTGTAACTGTTAGATGTGTTTCATAAGTTTGCTAGAGATGAGTTACGTCAAAAATCCCGCCCTGTGCTTTGTACACATCTCCTGGTGGATCCGGTTGGTTAATATCGGACCTGAAATATCTTTTAATGGACTGGACATCAGATGGATGCACCTGAGGGGGTGCTGCATCTGACGTGAGTGAGGTTAGCTGGCAACCACTTTCCACTGGCCATTGGTTGTCACGGCAGCAGTTAGAGCTTGCATTTTTTGGGTGTCAAAATTTGGATTTGGAATTCTGACTTACTTACTAACTCAACATTTTGATTGAAAAAAAAAAAGAAAAAAAGAAAAAACTTAGTGACTCTCATAATAGTGACTCTCGTGTGTGTGTGTGTGTGTGTGTGTTGTTGAAGTGGGACACATAAATAAGTATGTATGTAATGTGTGTGTGTGTTGTTGTTGAAATGGGACACAAAAGCAAGTGCATATGTAGTGTGTGTGTGTGTGTGTGTTGAAGTGTTCCACATAAGCATGTATGTATGTAGTGTGTGTGTGTGTGTGTGTGTGTGTGTGTTGAAGTGTTCCACATAAGCATGTATGTAGTGTGTGTGTGTGTGTGTGTGTGTGTGTTGAAGTGTTCCACATAAGCATGTATGTATGTAGTGTGTGTGTGTGTGTGTGTGTGTGTGTGTGTGTGTGTGTGTGTGTTGAAGTGTTCCACATAAGCATGTATGTATGTAGTGTGTGTGTGTGTGTGTTGAAGTGTTCCACATAAGCATGTATGTATGTAGTGTGTGTGTGTGTGTGTGTGTGTGTGTGTGTGTGTGTGTGTGTGTGTTAAAGTGTTCCACATAAGGCCTTATTCCCAGTCGGGGGTTTGTAATAAAAAAGCTTTTATTGTGTGGCACAGCAGGAGCCTCACGTCTCCCATTGCAGTAGATTACAATTATTACATTACTTTACTTTTCACACACACACACACACACACACACACACACACACACACACACACCACAGCCGCTTCAGTCGGATCCAACAGGGAAAGGCCTCAGCTCTCGGCTCTTCGCTGATTGGCTAGACAGCCGGTGATGTCATCGCACAATCTTCACACCAACATCTGACGTGGTTTAGGACGGTAAGCCCCACATCAGCAATAATGAAGGACTGAAAAGTGTGTGTGTGTGTGTGTGTGTGTGTGTGTGTGTGGGTGTGTGTGGACACTGGACACCGGGTAGGTCACTGTGTGTGTTAGCGTTACGTGCCTTGGCCACTGGGGGGGCCCCCCTCCTCCACGGATACAGCAGATGGACTCACTTCTTCCCCAATTTTAAGCTGGAACACACACACACACACACACACACACACACACACACACACACACACACACACACACAGACACAGACACACACAGACACACACAGACATCAGAGAAGCAGAGAAAAGTCTTAGTATCAGATTTTGGAATATGTGACTGTGTGTGTGTGTGTGTGTGTGTGTGTGTGTGTGTGTGTGTGTGTGTGTAAAGGTAGAAAGAGCTTCAATAAGACCACTCACAGCACACACTCTTCTCGCGTGCAACACACACTTACCCCTTAATCAAGCTCAAACTTGCTCTCTCTCTCTCACACACACACACACACAGACTGTTGCTGTTTCTAAAAATACCTACTACAGCAGGTCCTACTGGTCTAGTGATCTGTGCTACTGGTCTAGTGATCTGTGCTACTGGTCTAGTGATCTGTGCTACTGGTCTAGTGATCTGTGCTACTGGTCTAGTGATCTGTGCTACTGGTCTAGTGATCTGTGCTACTGGTCTAGTGATCTGTGCTACTGGTCTAGTGATCTGTGCTACTGGTCTAGTGATCTGTGCTACTGGTCCTACTGGTCTAGTGATCTGTGCTACTGGTCTAGTGATCTGTGCTACTGGTCTAGTGATCTGTACTACTGGTCTAGTGATCTGTGCTACTGGTCTAGTGATCTGTGCTACTGCAGTAGGTCCTACTGGTCTAGTGATCTGAACACACACACACACACACACACACACACACACACACACACAGGTCCTACTGGTGATCTGTGCAGAAATGGGTGAATGGTTTGCAGTGTGTGTAAAACAGCACAGGAGTAATTAACCATCAGACAGCTAAACAGTGTGTGTGTGTGTGTGTGTGTGTGTGTGTGTGTGTGTGTGTGTGTGTGTGTGTTCAATTAACTATCAGACAGTTAAACTAGAACTAGAACACTCTGTTCCTTTCATAAGCTCTTCCTGTATTTACATCTAGCTGCCATGCTTCTGTCCTAACACACACACACACACACACACACACACACACACACACACACACACACACACACACACACACACACACACACACACACACACACACACACACACCACCCTCCAACCACTTCCTCACATGTGCGTGAGTGTGTGCATGTGCATGTCTGTGTTTGTGTGTGTGTGTGTGTGTGTAGTACAGATGCTATAGGTCAGGTGTCGGCAACCCCAGGCACGCGAGCCACAGTTGGCATGCCAAGCAAATCTCCTCACGCCTGTGATGATGCGCAGTCATTATTTTATACATTATAAAATCTTCAGCCATCTCATCTGGTCTTGAACAGCCAGGGCCACTTTATAATATCCGTCTTCTATAAATGCTTATCAAATAGCTTATTTACACCAGTAAGTAGTTATTTAACCGTTGACAGATAAAATTTTCGCAGAATAGTTCATTAGTTAGTTAGTTAACAGTTAGTTAACAGTTAGTTCACAGTTTGTTTTGGCTAAATGATGAAATGGAAAATTTTCATGGAATTAAGTCATCTAACTGATTGAAACCACTAACTTTCCAATTAATGTCTTACTGATGTTAATAAGCTATTTAATAATCATTTATAGAGGACGGTTATTATAAAGTGTTATTACTGATGTTAATAAGCTATTTAATAATCATTTATAGAGGACGGTTATTATAAAGTGTTATTACTGATGTTAATAAGCTATTTATAATCATTTCCAGAGGACGGTTATTATAAAGTGCTATTACTGATGTTAATAAGCTATTTATAATCATTTATAGAGGACGGTTATTATAAAGTGTTATTACTGATGTTAATAAGCTATTTATAATCATTTCCAGAGGACGGTTATTATAAAGTGCTATTACTGATGTTAATAAGCTATTTATAATCATTTATAGAGGACGGTTATTATAAAGTGTTATTACTGATGTTAATAAGCTATTTAATAATAGAGTTTAGATTCGCTGCCAGAGCCCGAGCCCGGCCCGAGCCCTACCCGAACTTGGGCCGGGCTCGGGCTGACATTTGCCGTCACTCTATCGGGCTCGGGCCGGGCCGGGCTCGTGATCACTGTTCCATAAATAGGCCTATGCTTCCTATATGTTTTTTTTATTTTATTTATTCAGCCTATGATGGGGGAAAAAATTAAATAAAATTAACCCAGTCCAGTGGAAAGCATAAGGAAACATCAACTTTGTTTGCTGACAGTAATATCATGCTTCTTTCGCGTGGGAACCGAAAGTGAAAGTGGATCATCTGGAGAAATTACGGCGTTTCTGAATACAATAAAGGTAAACGTTACAGCGCACAACGCATTATAACCTCCGTCTATTGCCAGAAAACTTCTGGATATTTTTTTTTCGTGAATTTGCCAGCATGACAGCCTAATTAATGAATGAGTAGCCTATCTAATCTCAGTGAATGAGAGGTGCGCAGAGCTGTGTGTCAGCATATGACAGAAAGACGTGGACCTCAACACTGTCATGAAGTCTTGTCTGTCAACAGGCAATATGCTTCAGGAATATGCTGAACAAAATTAACAAATGTATGTAAATCAATCTGGAATTGTTGTTGAACATGCAGTTACAAAAGTAGGCCATTATTAGGGCTATTTAACATGTCGGGTTTAAATCGGTCTCGGGCTCATTATCACACGTTATCTCTCGGGCCGGGCCGGGCTTGGGCAAAAAATGATCGGTCTTCGGTAGGGTCGGGCTCAATTTTTTGGGCCCGATCTAAGCTCTAATTTATAATCATTTATAGAGGACGGTTATTATAAAGTGCTATTACTGATGTTAATAAGCTATTTAATAATCATTTATAGAGGACGGTTATTATAAAGTGCTATTACTGATGTTAATAAGCTATTTATAATCATTTATAGAGGACGGTTATTATAAAGTGTTATTACTGATGTTAATAAGCTATTTATAATCATTTATAGAGGACGGTTATAATAAGGTGTTACCGACACACTTTCTTCAGTGTGACAGACGACATAATGTGCCCTACTCGCTTTAAACATTTTCTCATCGCAGACTCATCGCAGTTGCGGCTGAAGATTTATTCTGCGGCCATGCACACGTTGCGGGCATATCACTCTTGGAGACTTGACTATGGCTAGAAGTGATGTGCGAGTTGCATTTTAACAGTTTTGATATGTCCAGCATCTATCATCCTTTTGACACAGAATGAAGGATTTGAACCTGTTCACAGAACAAAAACGAACCAAATCAATAATTTTACTACAAACTTTAAGCGTGGTCCGCTTAAAAAGTACCTCCACCAGTTAAAAAAACGATGCCGTTGCCACTCAGTAGCCTACTGTACGTTTCTATTTGCAAGGGTATAATTGTAAGGACACAACAGAACTTTCCCATATGAGAGAAGCATGATTAAAGCGCAGTCACCGCCTGGTTAAAAGAAACCCCATATTTGCACAAACACAAAATTAGATTTCACCAATAGCGCTTCCCGTCATCTTTGGCCAGTAACGCACATTTTATTTCCTCCACCAAAGAGTTTAGTGGACATTTGTCTGTATGTCTGTCTGTCTGTGTGTGTGCAAGTGAACTGGAAAAGTTCAGCACAGATTTGGATGAAATGTTCAGATAATGTGGGTATCAAGACAATGAACACATAATTCAATTTTGGTGGTGATTCCTGATCTGGAACACAAACACATATTTGTACTGAGTGGATCTTTGGTCTCCTAGGCTAGAGTTACAAGTCGTGAAATTTAGAATGATTGAATAATTTGGAGTAAATTAAGGAATAGGAATGGGTAGGGTTAGGGTTAGGATTAACCCTAGGGTAGGCCGATTTTATTTTTAATGCTCAGTGGTGTTTTTTGCCCCCAACGACACCTTCCAGGCAGCACAGCCTAAAAGGCACTACCTTTCCCCTATTCCTAACCCTAACCCCCTCAACCCTCATCCTAACCCTAAACTGAGTGGAGAAGTGCCTTGAAGGCAGCGCTGCCTGGAAGACACCGTTGAGGGCAACAAATACCAAAGACCATTTTTAATACTCTAATGACCCAAAAAAATGACAACATGTTTTGAAGTGTTTTAAAGTTGGCCTGTTGGCACGCCAGAGGTCAAGAGCATTTCTTATTGGTGCTACATGCCAAAAAGGTTGCCGACCCCCTCAAACACACACACACACACACACACACTACATGCCAAAAAGGTTGCCGACCCCTGCTATAGGTAGTTAAGTCACTAAGCCCCCACCCCCTCACACACACACATATTAAACGTACTTGTTAAAAGATTCGTCTTGCAGATTGAGCACCAAGCTGTCTGCGTTCAGGTACACCCGATTCTGAGATGTGGCCACCTGCAACACAATACAAAACACACACACATTACAAAACACACACACACACACATTACAAAACACACACACACTACAAAACATTAACACAAACTAACTAGCCTAAATAAGACACACATCAATGTTTTAACCCGATAGTGTCCCAAGTTACTGCACACACACACACACACACACACTCATTGGCATCCAAGAATAAGATTATTCCCCCCCCCCACACACACACACACTGGGCTCCTACCGTCTTAGCGATGTTCTGAGCCGCTCGGATTCGTCTCAGTTTCAGGTAGCCAGGATTCTTGGTCACCGCTTGTCCTAACTGGACACAGAGAGAGAGAGAGAGAGAGAGAACTTGTGTGAGTGTGTGTGACAGAGAGTGTGTGTGTGTGTGTGTGTGTGTGTGTGTTGAGTGAGGGGATTCTTGGTCACCGTTTGTCCTAACTGGACACACAGAGAGAAAGAGAGAGAGAGACAGCTTGTGTGAGTGTGTGTGACAGAGAGAGAGTGTGTGTGTGTGTGTGTGTGTGTGTGTGTGTGTGTGTTTGAGTGAGGGGATTCTTGGTCACCGTTTGTCCTAACTGGACACACAGAGAGAAAGAGAGAGAGAGAGCTTGTGTGAGTGTGTGTGACAGAAAGAGTGTGTGTGTTTGTGTGTGTTTGAGTGAGGGGATTCTTGGTCACCGTTTGTCCTAACTGGACACACAGAGAGAAAGAGAGAGAGAGACAGCTTGTGTGAGTGTGTGTGACAGAGAGTGTGTGTGTGTGTGTGTGTGTGTGTGTGTGTGTGTGTGCTTGAGTGAGGGGATTCTTGGTCACCGCTTGTCCTAACTGGAGACACACAGAGAGAGAGAGAACTTGTGTGAGTGTGTGTGTGAGTGTGTGTGACAGAGAGAGTGTGTGTGTGTGTGTGTGTGTGTGTGCAGCCTAATCCTAATGAATAAGCCTACAGGCTGCATCAGCCAGGCTAAACTCAGCAGGCTGCACTGAGAGTTGTGGATTGTTTGCTCACGGACACCTGGGCGCGTTCTGGAAGTTGGACGTTGGGATTTGATTGGTGGGCCGTATTGATGACGACTACTATACAGGAATCTATGAATCGAATTTTGGAGATAAACGGCAGAGCTGAAAATTAAATAGAAATATTTCTAGAGATGCCGTTATCAGTATTTCTATCCCATTATTTCAGACATTAAACACTGAATACACAAAATAAATACGTTGAAAAGGGAAAAAAACTTGTTCTTTGCTGGGGGGTCTTTAACGTCGTATCCGAAAGACGGCCTATCCAACAGCACAGTGTCCCCGTCACACACACACACACACACACACACACACACACACACACTGCACTGGGGCATTGGGACTGATCTTAGGCCACCTACTGGCCACACACACGCACACACACACACACACACACACACACACACACTGCACTGGGGCATTGGGATTGATCTTAGGCCACCTACTGGCCACGCACACACACACACACACACACACACACACACACACACACTGCACTGAGGCATTGGGATTGATCTTAGGCCACCTACTGGCCACGCACACACACGCACACACACACACACACACACACACACACACACACTGCACTGGGGCATTGGGATTGATCTTAGGCCACCTACTGGCCACACACACACACACACACACACACACACACACACTGCACTGGGGCATTGGGATTGATCATAGGTCACCTACTGGCCACACACACACACACACACACACACACACACACACACACACACTGCACTGAGGCATTGGGATTGATCTTAGGCCACCTACTGGCCGCCCACCAACACCACTTCCAGAAGCAACCCAGTTTTCCCCAGAGGTCTCTCATCTGCTTAGCTTCAGCTATTCAGCTGAGACAGGGTACCATTAGTCTGGCTCTGTGTGTGTGTGTGTGTGTGTGTGTGTGTGTGTGTGTAGGAGTGTGTGTGTGTGTAGGAGTGTGTACATGTATGTGTGTGTGTTTTGTGTGATGGAGAGTGTGTGTGTGTGTGTGTGTGACGGTGTGAGTGTGTGTGTGTGTGTGTGTGTGTGTGTGTGTGTGTGTGTGTGTGTGTGTGTGTGTGTGTGTTACCATCTTGGCTGCCTGTGCCTCTCCTTCAGCTTGGATGATCTTCTGTCTCTGGTCCTGTTTGGCCTTTTCCACAAAGAACTGGGCCCTCTGCGCCTCCTGCTGGGCTACACACACACACACACACACACACACACACACACACACATACATATCATTACACAGTGGTGGAGGCGGTCTTTCTCACACATACAAATACCAATACACAGTGATTGAAGTGTCACTCAAACACACACACACACACTCACTCACTCAAGATTTTTTTTGAGTAGCACCTCATTGGTGGGAAAACCAAACGCTAACCAAAAAGACAATCGGCATGTAACTACTCACACAAACACACACACACACACACAGCTGCGGCTGTGCTCAGTGATGGCCACACACACACACACACACACACACACACACACACACACGTACCGACTTGCTTGGCCTCTACAGCAGCAGTGTACTCCCTGCTAAAGCTGAGTTCAGTAATGGCACACACACACACACACACACACACACACACACGTACCGACTTGCTTGGCCTCTACAGCAGCAGTGTACTCCCTGCTAAAGCTGAGTTCAGTAATGGCCACACACACACACACACACACACACACACACACACACACACAGACACACACACACACGTACCGACTTGCTTGGCCTCTACAGCTGCTGTATACTCCCTGCTAAAGCTGAGTTCAGTAATGGCCACGTCATCCAGAATAATGTTGAAGTCTTTGGCTCTCTCGAACAGCTCCCGACGAATCAGCAACGATACCTACACACACACACACACACACACACACAAATTAGGTCCACAGACATGTGCAAAAAGATCCTACATTCAGCAATACCAGCACAATTGGCACAACATCATTGCCTATGTAATATATGTTCCCATATGTTGTGTTTACACACAAATGTTTAATTGCTATAACGAGCTGTTTAATTGTTATAACGAGCTGTTTAATTGTTATAACGAGCTGTTTAATTGTTATAACGAGCTGTTGTTGGTGCAAGGGGTTGTCGTGTTGGGGTCAAAGGGCAGTTAAGAGTCACCTCGATGGCCGTTACCACGCTTCTTTAACGTTTGTATTTATCTCCCGTACATTTAACGAAATGTGTAATACATACAAGAAACATGAAACTCCAATTCAAAGAAGTTAACCTGAAAAGGGTTTGATTTCCGTGTGGAAGTAGATCAACAAGGCTGCTTACTGTTTCATTTATAGTACCCATTCTAAAAGCATTGATATGGAATGCTGGCCTGGACTGCTTACTGTTGCTATAGTAACCATTCTAAAAAGCACAGATATGGAACGCTGGTGAAACTTTTGAACAGAAAAACGTCTCAGGTAGGCAGTTACACAAAAAATAATGGCCACCCCATCAGCCAATCAGAGAAGAGAATGGCATTCCGAAGGAGATATATATACCGTGGGTTTCCTGCATGACTGTCTACCAGCTAACGCTAACAGAAGGAGGCTGGCAGAACCAACCGCTATGAAGCCCCCTCCACACACACACACGCAGAGACGCACACACACACAATTGTGCTAGTTGAGTGATGAGTTGCCAGGCATTAAACTTGGCTACCACGCTCTTGTGGACCTACACACACACACACACACACACAAACACACACACACACACCTGTGCTCGCTGGGTGATGAGCTGGGAGGCGTTAAACTTGGCCACCACGCTCTTGAGGACCTCGTTGACGATGGATGGCAGGACGCGCTCATCGTAGTCTTTACCCAGCTGCTGGTACATGAACGGCAGATTAGACGCCACCGGCCGGGATAACACACGCAGGGCGATATTCACCATCTGCAAGTCTACACACACACACACACACACACACACACACACACACACACACACGTATATGAGCATAGGGCAGGGATAACACACGCAGAGCGATATTCACCATCTGCAAGTCTACACACACACACACACACGTATATGAGCATAGGGCAGGTATAACACACGCAGGGCGATATTCACCATCTGCAAGTCTACACACACACACACACACACACACACACACACACATGTATATGAGCATAGGGCAGGTATAACACACGCAGGGCGATATTCACCATCTGCAAGTCTACACACACACACACACACACACACACACACACACACACACACACGTATATGAGCATAGGGCAGGTATAACACACGCAGAGCGATAATCACCATCTGCAAGTCTACACACACACACACACACATATGTATATGAGCATAGGGCAGGTATAACACACGCAGAGCGATATTCACCATCTGCAAGTCTACACACACACACACACACACACACACACACACACACACACACGTATATGAGCATAGGGCAGGTATAACACACGCAGGGCGATATTCACCATCTGCAAGTCTACACACACACACACACACACACACACACACACACACACGTATATGAGCATAGGGCAGGTATAACACATGCAGGGCGATATTCACCATCTGCAAGTCTACACACACACACACACACACACACACACACACACGTATATGAGCATAGGGCAGGGATAACACACGCAGAGCGATATTCACCATCTGCAAGTCTACACACACACACACACACACACACACACACGTATATGAGCATAGGGCAGGTATAACACACGCAGGGCGATATTCACCATCTGCAAGTCTACACACACACACACACACACGTATATGAGCATAGGGCAGGGATAACACACGCAGAGCGATATTCACCATCTGCAAGTCTACACACACACACACACACACATATGTATATGAGCATAGGGCGCGCACACACACACATATATGTATATGAGCATAGGGCACACACACATTTGTGTATAAGTATAGGGCGGAAATAATACACGCAGCGCAATATTCACCACCTGATCTAGAATTCATACATTCACTCACACAAACACACACACACACACACACAGACAGACACACACACTCTCTCACACACTACACAGGCACACAAACACACTAGACAGACACAGACACACATAGACACACACACACACACTACACAGCACACACACACACACACACACACACACACACACACACACACACTACACGCACACACACACACACATACACAGACACATACACACACACACAGACACACACACACACACACACACACACACACACACACACACAGTACCTTTGCTTCCAGTGAGGGAAGAGATCTTCCTTGGCCGGGCTCTGATGTCATAGATGATGGGGTATTGAAACCAAGGTATCCTAAAACATCACACACACACACACACACACACACACACACACACACACACACACACACACACAGTACACACAAGACTCACAAGCCTGAAGAATCTGAAGAACTAGTGCATTGCACATTCCAGACACACATCAAGAACAACCAAATCTGCCTCAAAGCATCTCAAGACTCCGGCCATCCCACTCTGAATCTGTGACTCTGTGACTGAGACGCTCATGCATCCACTCATCACCTCCCGTCTGGACTACAGTAATGGAGTGCTGTATGGTCTGCCCAACAAGATACCTCTCTGACCTTCCCCATCCTGACTCTAAGTCTAGATCTCTGTGGTCCTCTGCCAAGGACCTTCTCTCCATCCCCTATACCAGACTACTGACCATAGGGGACAGAGCCTTTTGTGTTGCTGCCCCCACCCTCTGGAACAGTTTGCCACCCCACATACGCCGTGCCCCCACACTGACTTTCAATATGTGTC